>OY764963.1:12482453-12708928 GCA_963668005.1 Melieria crassipennis
GCTCCATATTATCGTCTTAAAGGGCAGCCCATCACATGGCTGGTCACTTTAAATTGGCTGAAGCAAAATGTTGACAAGCAAAAAATGTCGCCAGTTGGCAAGCGGACAATTTCTACTAGAGATATATTTTTATTGTAAACTTGCATATAGTTTGAGCTGTAAGATGTTTTTACAGTGTGACATGTTCGATACAAAAAAATAAAACAACAATTCTACGATACATATATTTTATCTATATACATATACATCTTTGTGACTGACTGACGGACTGATTGATTCATCATCATCATCATGGTCCAGTCCAAAACCCTGAAGCACAAACAAGTAAGTACATTAAAAAAAATAAACCTCCACTAAGAAGGGATTTTTCAAAATTCGGTATCTAAAGGATTAAGTTTTTCTATGAAGAAACGAAATTTAATAAGCCTATTGATTTCAAACTTGGTGAAAATACTCTAAATCAAAAATATTTCAAAACGTATTTTTCAGTTTTCCAAAAATTAAAATCTAACGAGAACAAAGAAGGGTTGTGTAGGGGTGTGTATGAAGAAAGTGAAAAGAAAAACTTGAATATGCCAATTGACTTCAAACTCGGTGAAGGTGCTTTAAATGAAAAATAATTCAACACTTGTTTTTCATTTTTTTTTAATCAAAACCTAACAGGATCAACAATGGGTTAACATTAACCACTTGTATGACAAATATGATTTAATGGGCCTTTTGACTTCAAATATGATGAAAGCACTTCAAATGAGAAATAACCCTGCAACAGCAAAATCAAATTTTATACAAAATTAATTTTGAAATTTTACGTTAATCATTTTTCCCCATACACACTAACCCTCTACAATCAAGTTTGGTAGGGCATTTTAGCACCAATTTTGAATAAGTACGAAATTAACAATTAAACACATTTTCAGTTTTGGCTTATTTATCTCGTTCAAATTAATTTCTGAGCTTTGACGTATTCAGAGACTTATAATAGAATTTTACGGCGAATATTATCGTGGTACATTTCTTCCTGAAAAAGTCCGGTTTTAAAGGAAATTTTTGGCCCTTTCGCAAAAAAGGGTCAAATTGACCCATATACATGGGAGCTAGAGGGTTAAAGTGTTCCATAGAAATGTTCCTTGTTGTATTTTACATGAAATTGCTGAACACTTCATGTACCTGAAATGTAAGCTTACATGGTTTTCGTAAGCCAATTCACAATAAGAATATGCAAAAGGGGGAAACATTTAACACCGCCTAAAAAAAGTTCAGACGCACACGTATAGTTTTTTTGGCGCCCACAATCCGTTATCAGAACCTTTTTACATTTTTTTTCTATTGTACAATGTAATTAGACAAGTAGTTTTATTTTTGTCATCAACATTTTACGGAACCAACAAAGTTTTAAGAGAAACTTGATTTATTGGGCCCATAGACTTCTTCTAACTTTTATTAATTCAATATTTCATGTTTGTCTTATAGTGTAATTCATTATTTGTTTTAAAAAGAGAAGCATACAATTTTGTATATCATAAACTAATAAGTTAGAAGGACGAAATTCCAGGATGCTGCAATGAACATATATGTCCTTAAAACACATTTTTCCCCAAAAAAAACTATTGGAAAATTTCAAGGATATTTAGGGAAAACAATTTTAAAGGACATTTCTAATACCTGTTTGTCCCTGTGTATCAAAAATTTGAAGTTTTTTAAGTTCTATGTAATCTTTTCTTTCATTTGATGCCCATATTTATATTCTACATTGCGCTCAATTTTTAAATATATTTTTTAAGTATTCAGGTCCATGAAATTTCAGTCTTTTAAAACAAAAATACTGACGTTAGAGAGAAAACCTAAAAACAAAGTTTTATAATATTTGGCCTCTAGTTTTGCAATTATATCGATTTGTTGTGTTTTCAAATTTTATTTTTATTTTTGTCAATCAATAGTTGGTTTTTACATAGATGTCCTGTTTTTCCTTTATGTAGCGCTCCATTTTTAATAATCCGAACAATTACTGTTTTAAATAGTGATTTTGTAATATTTTTTTTTACATATTCGATTTTTTAGAAACAAAAACAACATTACATTTACTTATTTTATGAATGTTCTAAAATATTTTTTTTAGAAACAAAAAAAAAACATTACACTAACTTATTTTGTGATGTTCTAAAATATTTCACAGTGGCTCAGAAAAATTAAATTTAACTAATTTTTAATAGTTTCTTTTCTTTTTGTTTTCAATAGTTTTTTTGTAATATTTTGCATTTTTATACATATTTTTTTAATTGGTTTTTTAGAACAACAATATTTTTTTATATACAAGGTGCGTCCCAAAGTAAACAGGACTTTTGCAATAGGGACGTTTCTGGTGGCGCCATCTATGTGTGAGGACATGCGTTGGAAAGGTACATCTTTCATTCACATACTGTCTAAATTTCATGACATTTGGTCTAGTAGACGCCGAAATATCCCACTCAATGTGACAGTATGTTTTTAACTTTGGTACGAGAATGTCGATCGAACAAAGAGCTAATATTAAGTTCTGTTTTAAACTTGGTAAAACTTTTACCGAAACGTTTAAATTGTTAAAGCAAGTTTATGGTGATGATTGTTTATCCCGTGGCCGTGTTAATGAGTGGTTGAATCGATTCAAGAATGGTCGTGAAGACTTGAATGACGACGAACACGTCGGCCAGTCGAAATTTGTGATTACTGACGATGCCATCAAAACTGTGCGTGATTTTATCAAAATGCAGCCAAAATCATCATTGGAATTGATGGAAATGGAATTGAACATCTCCAAAACATCAATTGATCGCATTTTAACCGAACATTTGGGTCTCCGTAAAGTGTGTTCTCGCTTCATTCCGCACACTTTAACCGACGACCAAAAAGCGCAGAGAATTGAGCACGCAAAAGACATCGTTCGGGAAGCCAGACGTGATCCAAATTTCTTGTTCAACATCGTAACCGGTGACGAAACGTGGTGCTTTCAATATGATCCCGAAACAAAGCGTCAAAGTGCCGAATGGAAGCACCCAGATGAGCCAAATCCGAAAAAAACCCGCCGTGAGAAGTCAAAAATCAAAACTCATCTCATTTGTTTCTACGATTCAAAGGGAATAATTCATCGAGAGTTTGTTCCACCGGGAAAAACAATTAACGCTTTGTTTTATGTTGAAGTTTTGAAGCGTTTGGTGCATCGCATTCGTCGTATTCGGCCAGAATATCGCGAGGAAGGAAGTTGGCGTTTATTGCATGATAATGCACCGGCTCACAGAGCCCTAGTTACGACCGATTATTTGACCAAAAATCGCATTTTTACCATCAATCATTCACCGTATTCGCCTGATATGGCTCCCTGTGACTTCTACTTATTCGGTCAGTTGCATTTGCCGATGAAAGGAAACCGTTATAAGGACGTTGAGGACATCCAAAAGGCTTGTACCAACATTCTGAAGGCGATGCCGGCCGATGACCTAAAACACTCATTCCAAATGCTTTTGGACCGTGCAAAAAGTTGTATCGAAGCAGAAGGAGAGTATTTTGAATAAATAAAAAGAATTATACAAAAATAATCATCCGTTTTCTTTATTTTATAAAAGTCCTGTTTACTTTGGGTTGCACCTTGTATATTTTTATAATAATAATAATGTCATATTTTTCATTTTTATACATATTTTTATAATCCGTTTTTTTAGAAACAAAAAAACATTACATTAACTCATTTTTTAATTGTTGAAAAAATATTAATTAATTTAGTTAAATGTTTTATACATTTAACATTTCATGAATGTTCTTAAATATTTAAATAACTAATAAAATAAATAATAAATATTAAAAAAAATCAAAAAATTAAAAGCTTACGACGATGCCCAGTTTTGACTTCATCCCAATAAATCACAAAAATTTCATAAAAGTTACTTAAAGCAGCTTTCTGGTTGATTATTCTTCACTGCTATGAAAGGAGGCCACCTTGCATAGTAATTTAAAGAAAAAAGAAAACAAGTTTGGGAGAAAAATATTTACTTTGGCAATTACTTTGTAACTGCGGTCTGAAAAGAAACATTTTTCACATCCACATAGAACAACAAACCTACAAATTTATGTAAAATTTCAAAATATAGCAATTTTGGCTTTTGATATGTTTTCACAAAAAAATCCTTCTTGTTGTGGTTAGAATTTAGAACTATTTACTATGGAAACTTGGCCTTGAAATGGTACAAAGAGCTCATTATTTGTCCTGAAGGAATCAAATCCTCTAATTTGCTCATTGGCCAATTGGGAGCTATTGAGTTGTAATGGAAAGAAAACTACTGAAACCAAAACAAGTTGCTAAAAATAAAAAAAAAACGGAAGTTTAAATGGATTAAGGCATCGAAGGTCATGGAAAGAGCCTTGTGGAAGGTGCTAAGTCAAGGCTACAAGTCCTCGCAGGCTTTCAGAAAATACCCCATTTACATTTTTCCTTCAATAAATATTGATTCGACGAATAATTATTCTTCGTGTCTACTTTTTTTATAACATCTTTGAAACAGAAAGTAAAAAAACCAAATGTTTTGATGAATGTTCTATTCTTTCTGGTACAACATTAAACCTATGAAAAACTCCCAACCGTTTGGACCCACATAAGACTAGACTCTTTTCCATCGCTTATGCCTGGTTGTTCTTACTCCCTTTCTTCTTTCTTACTTAATAATCGGGCTGTTATATAGATTAATTTCCAAACAATATATCAAATCGTTTGGCAGACAAACACATCGACGGACTCGCTCAGATCGGTGCTCTTGTTCATGACGATCTCAATTAGGAATAATATATTTATTTATGCAAATGTTTAATTGTTTATAAAATTCATGACTGCCCACAAAAAGGTATATTCCCTCAAAAGAAAATGTTCATTCGCCTGTCTTTTGACTTTGGTATCGCGAGCTTCTTATCGTTGTCCATTGAATTTGTTGTATTATATTTCTTATCACCGAGGCGGGCAGGTATAAAGCTCAAGCGAAAACTCATGACGGGCAGTCACTAATCGACACCAAGCCTTTTCAGGTCTTCAAGTAAAATAGTTTTGAAAAGTCTGTAAGAACCTCTGTAGACGAAAAATTGAAAATAAATAAATAAATAAATAAATAAAAAAATCCACAGCTAATACTTTTCGTATTTGGAAATTATAAATTGTGCCAAACTTTCAGAAGCTAAAGCAAAATTAATTAATGCAGGATTTTTGAATAAGCTTTCAATAGCGCTACAAGTAGTGTTGTGCTTGAAAGTATCTGCGTGTGTGTGTGTGTGTTAAACGGACATTAAACGTTACAATTCATCATGTCCGAAAACTCACAACAAAATCAGCCAACACTTGAACACGACGACAACGTGCTGCAAATAATTAATTCGATTTTATGCGACGAAGACACAAATTCATTCACAGCAGCAAATGAGCAATTTTGCAATGACTTACTTGCAGAGCTCTTAGAAAATATTCGTGACCAACCATCAATGCAGGCATGGGTGAAAATCGTCGAACAACCCAAGCGACACTACGTGTTGAATTTCGAATCGAATTTGAGAAACGACGCTTATCGATTGGGTGGCACAAACTCGAAGAGAAACCATCGCAGCAACATTAAATTGCACGTCGAAGCGACGCAACCCATTTCGCAATCTTTGCAAATACTTTGCGCAATCTGTAGTTGGCCCGTAAGCCATGCGAACTCGGACACGCAACTGATTCCCGAACAATCGTCGCATTTGCTAATCAACAATGCCACGGAAACGAAGCGCCAAGAATCGCAGAATTGCAAGCCGCTGCTATTGGAAACGTGTGCAGCGGCCGGTGCTTCCACATGCGAGCTGCAATTGAACAACTTTCACATTATTCGAGCCAACCACGATCGTAAAGCACTGATCAAGAAGGACGAGGAATTCATAAAATGGTTCCAGGGCCGCAACTCGCTGAACGAAGCAGTTAAGTGTGCGATTGAGAATAAGGCGACCGAATGCTTGGCTAAACACAAGCAAAATAATAAGGAAAGTATATGTTTGTATGTGTCGGTGTGTGTGTTAGTCAACTCGATCTTTAGGAATTGATGTGATTTATTCTGCTATGCCACAGACAAAGTTGAAAAAGTTACATTACGAATCACTGTTAAATTAAGTTATTTAAATTGTTTAAAAAAAACGCAAACAAATTTTTAAATTAAATTAAAAATTAAAATTAAAAAAAAATTAAAATTATAAAATAATAGATACGAGGACATAAATAGACTGCTGTTAAAAAATGTATCAGCTTCTTAACTTGAAAAAAAAATAAATGAAACTTTAAAATAAAATAAAATACAATAAAATAAAATAAAATAAAATAAAATAAAATAAAATAAAATAAAATAAAATAAAATAAAATAAAATAAAATAAAATTAGATAAAATAAAATAAAAGAAAATAAAATAAAATAAAATAAAAGCAATTAAAATAAAATAAAATAAAATAAAATAAAATAAAATAAAATAAAATAAAATAAAATAAAATAAAATAAAATAAACCAAAACAAAATAAAATAAAATAAAATAAAATAAAATCAAATCAAATCAAATCAAATCAAATCAAATCAAATCAAATCAAATCAAATCAAATCAAATCAAATCAAATCAAATCAAATCAAATCAAATCAAATCAAATCAAATCAAATCAAATCAAATCAAATCAAATCAAATCAAATCAAATAAAATAAAATAAAATCAAATCAAATCAAATCAAATCAAATCAAATCAAATCAAATAAAATAAAATCAAATCAAATCAAATCAAATCAAATCAAATCAAATAAAATAAAATAAAATCAAATCAAATCAAATCAAATCAAATCAAATCAAATCAAATAAAATCAAATAAAATCAAATAAAATCAAATCAAATCAAATAAAATAAAATAAAATAAAATAAAATAAAATAAAATAAAATAAAACAAAACAAAATAAAATAAAATAAAATAAAATAAAATAAAATAAAATAAAATAAAATAAAATAAAATAAAATAAAATAAAATAAAATCAAATCAAATCAAATCAAATCAAATCAAATCAAATCAAATCAAATCAAATCAAATCAAATCAAATCAAATCAAATCAAATCAAATCAAATAAAATAAAATAAAATAAAATAAAATAAAATAAAATAAAATAAAATAAAATAAAATCAAATCAAATCAAATCAAATCAAATCAAATCAAATCAAATCAAATCAAATCAAATCAAATCAAATCAAATCAAATCAAATCAAATCAAATCAAATCAAATCAAATCAAATCAAATAAAATAAAATAAAATAAAATAAAATAAAATAAAATCAAATCAAATCAAATCAAATCAAATCAAATCAAATCAAATCAAATCAAATCAAATCAAATCAAATCAAATCAAATCAAATCAAATCAAATCAAATCAAATCAAATCAAATCAAATCAAATCAAATCAAATCAAATCAAATCAAATCAAATCAAATAAAATAAAATAAAATAAAATAAAATAAAATAAAATAAAATAAAAAAAATAAAATAAAATAAAATAAAATAAAATAAAATAAAATAAAATAAAATAAAATAAAATAAAATAAAATAAAATAAAATAAAATAAAATAAAATAAAATAAAATAAAACAAAATAAAATAAAATAAAATACCACCAAGATTTTACTATAAATCTGGAAATCAGATCCAAGTACTAATTCACATCTAGGGGGGAAAATGCAAGTCATATCTTTTTGAAGCTTTGGTAGTTATAATCAAAGGCGTGAACATGTCTCCGCACAACTTTGAAGATATTAAACAATTAGATTAGATTTGACCATATATTTTTACTGCGATAATGTTTTTCTTAGAATTAAACAAGCAAAAAGCAAAACATTTGGTGCAAATGGCTTAGTTCGCAGAATTAAGTTTCTTAAGAACTAATTATTAAATATTATAGGTTTAACTGACAGACATATAAAATGTGTGTAGGCAAAAACCAGATAATGAAATACAAAAACTGAAAAGATGAAAAGTTAGCAAACGAAATACGAAAATTGTTTAACTCACTCTTGACTATCGCTGATAAAATTTCGGGACCTTGGAGTGATTTCTCTCTGGTTTTGTATGTGAAAAACAGTTGAACCAGTTAAAGCGCCGATAAATAAGGCCATGTCTGCTTTTAACAAACTTTCTAAATCAATTGTGTTGGATTTATCTTTTAAACTTTTCGGTACGGAGTTTGATTTCGAAAACCAAAATATTTTTCGGAGAAAAGTTGAAAAGTCGAAAGTTGGGGCTAGAAAGTTATGTTGCATACTCGCAAATTCTGAAATCATCCTTTTAACCGAGGACAAATAATTCGAAATAAATATTTTCTGTGAGTCATAAGATCTGAATAATTGTTTTGAAGGGCATTAAAAACTTGGTGGGACGTATTATCCCAATAGTCCCGAAAGGTTTAAAATATTGTTTTTCAAGAGGCAACTCGACAAAGTAAATGTTGTGTCAACTCAGTCATTTTTTTCAATTTCTTTTATATTCATTTTGTTCAACTTAAATTTTAGGTATTTTGTATAAATTTTTTTTAAACTAATTGTGAATGCTAGTCAGTAAAATTCTGGTCTATTTGACTAAATTGTTAATAAATTATAATAAACTAGAAACTATAATATTTTATATTATACAAACTTGATGCGCACGTTTTACACGCAAGTATTATTTATTTATTAACTTATTTATTTATTAATTTATATATTTATTTATTTATTTACTTATTTATTTATTTATTTATATATTTATTTATTTTTTTATTTATTTATTTATTTATTTATTTATTTATTTATTTGTTTTTTCATACATTTATTTATTATTATTTACTTATTCATTTATTTATTTTATTTAATTTTAATCTTTTTTATTTAAATAAATAATTGTTTATTTATTTAATTATTTATCAAATGCAGTCAAAACTCGTATAGGCTAAGTTGAACACATTATAAATGTGCGGAAGAATTGAAGAAAACCGAAGCTAAATACTTATAAAAGAGATTTAAAGAATACAAGAATCGATTTTTTTGAAAATGTAAAATCCATCTCAACACATTTGGAGATTCTATTGAACTCAATTAAGGCTCTGGAAATAGGTGCATTTCAAACATACAGAACCCTTATAAGGCCAACATGAAAGAACTGTGAGCAACGACGGGATCTGGCTGGAATATTAAAGAAAATCCTCTCAAGGAGTGCGAGACAGTCAACCACACCAACGGAGTACATCACAGATGAAAGACAAAGACAGGATTATTCTCTTACTTTGCAATAATTTTCAATTTATCAAGAAGCATCTATATTAAGACATCTATATTAAGATATAGTCAGTCATAGATATTTGCCAACTCGTTTTACTACTTGCAGCTGTGTCTATATTTTCGGCCCGTTTTCGAAAACAACGGAAAATGGACATTTTGCGGTGATGCTGTAACGTCGGATTATTTCACTGAGTATTTCTTAATAGCGACAATTCGACCAGCGATTGCACAAATGCAGGGCTCCATCGAAATTGTTGCAACGGCCAAAGTCGCCAAATCGCATCCGGTCACTGTGCGCATATACGAAGAAGACGCCGGCGGCCAGTTGGTGTGGGAGAAACACGTGACCAATGTGCCATTTGGCATGAACAAGGACGTCAAATTCATTCTGCCAGCATACGATGGCATCAATAGCGGCACAGCGTTTCGTATTAACTGCAACATTGAATTAATTTGCGAGGCCGATGAGACGAGAAGTAAGCCGGTGAAATTCGTCTACACGAGGAACTGGCTTACAGCGCCCCCAGCGCGTAGACGCAACCTCAATCGCACCGGAAACTCGTTGATGGGACTAGCGAGAAGAGCGAATATTCAAAAAGATTCCATACGAGATATTTACGTTGATAACACCGACGACACGTCAGAAATAGAACCGTTCTTGGTCAATTTGAGCCAAGTGGCCAACTCGCAACTGGATGCGGCTGACCGTCGGGCCATTGTTCAAGCACTGAATGAGGGTAATGAAATTTATAAACTTCATTTCAAATACGACCTTATTTAATAGCGACACTAATTATTCAATCCAGCGATACGGTGGGTTATGCCACATTCAGTTCCATCAGTGAGATACGTTTGTGATGTGCAAAATTCGATGTGGTTATTTGTTTACATTTCACTTTGTTATCGAATTATTTCAATACACTGTGAACAAATATTTTTGAATCAAATATTTCTGCTATGTTTAATGTGTTTTTTGCAGACTATTACGAATCCAACAATTCGACCGAGCACCTTCTACATCGCATTGCCGGCTCATGGAGGTATGCCCACTTTATTGCTGATCTGGTTTTGGCCGGTGGCGCGATTTGTGCACAGAATTCCAATGGCCAAACACCGCTGCACATTGCAATCGCCAATGAGCAACACAATTGCATTGCCAAGTTTACTGATCTATTCGAAAACTCCGAAAACCATCCCCAAGTAACCAGCGAACTGAAAGAACTGCTGAATGTCTACAATGCGGACGGTTACACGGCAATGCATCTGGCTGTGTTGCAGGACCTGGAAATACTTGTGGCACAAATGCTGATGTTCTGCACTCGTCACAGCATGGACGCATGCGCAATCGAGACATTAGGCTCTGGCGATACAATACTACACTTGGCCGTCGCCAAGCGGCTGCGACACATGGAAAAGCTCATCCTGGAGCTCATACCGAATGCGGATTGTTATGGGAACTACGCCGGATTGACCGCACACGATGCGGACACCGAGGCGCTACTAGAAGAAGGAAAGGAAGAAGGAAGTTTGGCTTCAAAGTGAAATTTGAACTACTAAATTAAACTTATTTCAAAAAACTCACATTTAAAGCATTAAATAAAAATCACACAAATACAAATTTCTTAAATATATTTTATTTTTGTATATACTTATACTTAAAAGTAAACAGACTTATAAAGATGACATTTGTTTGGCTTCAAAGTGAACAAAGAGCGCTAAAGAACTAAATTCGAAATCCTGAAATTAAACTTTATTCAAAAAACTCACATTTAATGCATTAAATAAACATCACACATATAACAATGTTTTTATATATTTAATTTTTCTTATATATTTAAAAGTAAACACTTATAAAGATGCCATTTATTTGGCTTCAGAGTTAATAAAGAGCGCTAAAGAATTAAATTTGAACTACTAAATTAAATTTTATTAAAAAACTCACTCACAATAAAAATTACACAAGTAAATAAACATAACACAAATAACATTTTTTTTAATATATTTAATTTGTTTATATATTTAAAAGTAAACACTTATAAAGATGAATTTTGTTTTTGTGAATATATTTAACGGTTTCGGATCAAAAAACTGATTTTTCCCAGCCGAAATTTAGTTTCAACGTTTTTTTCTAATATTAAATAGAAACCGAAATCGAAGGTAGGCAGAAATCGACAATGCGTTTCAAAATAAAGTATCGCACATATTTTTTTCCAGTTTTTTAGGAGTAGTAAATTTTTACTGAAATCCTAACAAATATGTTTTTGTTGTTCAAAGCACCCCAAAAAAATGAGGATAATTCCATTAAAAATATCTGTTTTGAAGCAGTGAGAATTACTTTGGTTTGTCGCCTACGAAATACAGAATAGTTCTTTGTTCGGCGACAGCGACAACTGTGGTCGTGTAGTCGTGCTGTTGTCAAAATAATCGTCCACACACGAATGTTTTCATTCCATATTTTGACAGATGCAGTCGTGTCGCTGCCGTTGTGTATGTTTTTGGGGCATAATATTAAATTGTTATAGTCACTCGATTGCACAAAAATCAGTGTTGCCAACGCGATGAAATTTTTCTCAAATTCAAATGACATAAATTTAGTCACTGAGTCCAAAGAAAAGCAACTTTGGATAGGAAACCAAAAAAATAATTTTCATCGAAAATAACCTTAAGGCAAGAAAAGTGTTTAATCCGAATGTGCTGGAATTATTTTTTTCTCAAATTTTGCGAACACATGCATTGATCGATTTAATATGAAACATAATTGGAAAAAAACTTTTTTTAGTGCATGTTTGGTATGACCATATCTATGGTCATGCTAGGTGCTACCGGGTTAATGTGATTTTCCACTCTTGAGAGTTTGAGCGAATTATTTTCCCAAACTTTACAAATGAGTTTGCAACCTTCCCACTCTTTCAATGATATATATGCTACCAACTAGTATCTACTGAAATAATATTTATGGAAATCCTAGCATGGCCCCGCGGCTTTGTGCGCAAGTTTAAAGTCAATGGGGCCAATAAATCAAGTTTTTCTTAACCCTTTGTTGATCTTGCAGATTTTTATGTAAAAATACTTATATAATTAGTTCTCATTTGAGGTGCTTTCATCATATTTGAAGTCAATTGGCGCATTAAATCATGTTTCCCGCCATGCAAATTCTAAACGTCCGTCCCCGTCCGATTTCGATTTTCGAAAAAATTAATAATACGTGTCGACATATTTCTCACCAAAAGTACTTCACCAAGTTTGCAGTCAAAAGACCCATAAAATCGTGTTTCTCCATACAAACTCTTAACCCATCGTTGACCCGGTCAGATTTCGATTTTCGAAAAAATGAATAATACGTGTCGAAATATTTCTCACTAAGAGTACTTCACCACTTCACCCACCCACTATTTTATGTTTTTTTACAGTTTCCACATATACAATTTTAATCCGTCGATGACCCCGTTAGATTTTGATTTTCGAAAAAATAAAAAACACTTATCAAATTATTTTACATTCGAAGAACTTTCACCAAGTTTGAAGCCAAAAGGCGTAAAAATCATGTTTCTTGATACAAACTTTTAACCCTTGGTTCAACTCTTTAAGTTTTGATTTTCAAAAAATTAGACACACGTTTCAAATTATTTTTGATTTCAAGTATTTTCACTAACTTTGGGGTCAATAGGCCCATCGGTTCGTGGTATTTCGTAGTCATTCCGTATACAAACTGTTGTTGATCTGTTCAAGTTTTGATTTTCGAAAAAATAATAAATATGTGTCGAATTCTTTTTTATTTGAAGTATTTTCACCAAATTTGAAATCAATAGGGCTATTATATCACGTTTCTTCCTACAACAACTTAACCCATGTTTTGCCCTTTTAGACCCCGAATTTCAAAAAATCCCGTCTAAGCGGAGGTTCATTTTTCAACATGTACCTACAGTTTACATTTCATGTTTGTAGCTTCAGCGGCTTGGGCCGAGCGATGATAAATCAATAAGTCAGTCAGTCAGTCAGTCAGGACAAACAATTATACATATGTATAGAGATTGCGGGAATACCTATGTAGTACCGTTACTACTCTCACATTTTGCTTTGCTATTGCTATTTGTTTCAAGTTATTCAAGTTACATAGTTGTCGTTCAAACAACTACGAAGGCTGCGTCACACAGGACCTTAGAGCCTTTAGACCTTCAAGCATCCTATGGGTTCGTTGATTTTTTGCCGCGAGTTTCATTTCGAAGATTGTCTCGCCCGAGTCGTTCTCGTAGCTGAGAGCGTTCGGCAGCTTCGTTATGATAAATTTGGCCATGTCCAGCAGATTCTCGGACACGGCCAAATGCAGAATTGTTGCGCCCGTACTCTCAGTTCGTATGTCGGACACGTCGACACTGCACTCTATGCAGAACTTCAACATGTTCGCGACGAGCACTCGCCGATCCGCCACCACAGCCAGATGCAGCACTGTGTAGCCCTGCCGATTGGGCAGCCGCAAAAGCTCGGTCAGCTCCCTAATTGCCGCTGCTGGCAGATCGGCGCCACGGCTGTACATATTGTTGAATTTCTCAATGCAGGCGTATTGCTTGTTCTCGATGGCAATGTGCAGCGGTGTACGCGCCTCAAAGTCCTGCGCGCACATCATGTTGCCCAGATGGAAGAGCACACTTATGGCATCGGGCGCGTTCAGCTTGCAGGCGTAGTGCAGCAGATTCTCGCCCAAGCCGTTGACTGCGTTGCGGCACAAGCATTTCAAGCGGGAAATGTTGCGCAACTTGTGTATGACGCCGAAACTGTTGATTGCAATCAGCTCGTGGAAGATCGTATTTGCTTGGCTGTTGCGTGGCCCATAAACTGAAATATTGCAAACAATTATTTACATCGCATTGAGCGCGCAATTCTAATTGCCAATAACTAACCGCTATTGAAATTCACCACGCTGTCCAGTAGTTCCGCAGCCTCTGCGTCCGCATCGATCGCACTCAGAATGGACTCGATGTGCTTGTGCCATGCGTGCCGCGGCCGCATCTCCACGCGTTGTGCCTCCGCGCACTTGACATAGAAAAACGACTGCGGCGTACTGCGCTCGCCGTCGCTGGAACGTCTCAGTTCCAGCCAGCATTTGATTTGGTCGGTGGCCGTTTCGCCGGTGTACGGCGGCGTCTTGAAGCAGATGGCATCCTTCTTCTGAAAGTCGATATCCGCGGCCGCAATTGTGTGCACCCACGTGGTGATGTTCTCTTCGTCGAAGGTGTACAGGCGCAGGCTGATGTCGTGCGCCTGAACATTCGAAACCAGCAGACAAATCTCCTCGCCACCAGTTACGTTGACTTTCGGATTGCACACTTTCTTGATAGTCAATTCGCAGCCATTGCTGATCGGATCCGAGAATACGGTTTCGCTAATGGGCTCGTAGACAGCGTCGATTTTTTTACACGCAGTAAATCCCAAGCACACCTTAACGTATTATTGAAAATATTCGTTAACACGACTGTGAGTCGAAAGCGGGTTTGCAACATCTTAACACTAGAAAGACCATTGCGGTCATTTTGACGGTTTTTCATTTTGAAAATATATGTAGGTATTTTCGTTAGTATTTCTATCAACTATGGCTTTGGTGAATAATATTGTATTATTTATCATAAAAAATTTTACATTTTTTAAAATTGATTTTGTAAAAAATTAGCCAAATCCGAGTAACAAGTGAAATATAGCGAACCCTCATGAAAAACAAAAACGCTAATCAGCCTTTAACCCATTTTCGGCCGCTACCAGAAATAGTCAATATTTTTGAAATTCCTTTTAAGGACTTACATTTAGGACCTTAATCAAGAATATTTTTGGATTTTTTTTGTGTTTTTTTTTTTACAAATTTTTTTTATAAATTAATAAAAATTCAATTTCAAATAAAAACAAATATATATGTACATAGTTTTAGTCAAATAATAATCAAGCATGAAAACAAACAATTGTTGGCTTATATATGTACATACATGACGACTTCTGGCCAATCGTCGATTTTTCGACCACTGAAAAGTACGCGGTGCTGAGAGGTAAAAATATTTTCATATTCTTATGGATATCAATTGACCGTGGTAATTTGGTCTTTAGGCTTCGTAAATAATCAATAATAAATCAATAATTTGAAAAGGTTATATATTTTTCAGAATATTCAAAATATGACTAAAAAATGTTTTTTGCGTGCCTTCGCCAACATCTCTAAATTTATCGTTTTTAAAAAAATTATTATTTCGAGGGGTTACCAAAAGACCAAAGCTATTTTCTGCATCAAAAGTTCAAAGATATAATGTCTAAGTGCAGAGCTACTATCCTTCAAAGTGGCTGGTCGAAAAATCGACCAGCGGCCGAAAATGGGTTAAGGAGCTTTTTTTGCGAATCTATTGAACGTGGCTCTGAGTCAAAGTTCAAAGTTGGTATCAAAATAACTCAATCAATTCTTCATCGCTTTACACGATATGGATATCAAAGGGCCTTTTCCAAAGCTTTCTATTGGTATGCAACATTAGATATGTAAGTAATATGTACTAACAAGAAGTTCTAGGCAAAAAATAATTTTTTATATAAAATTTTTAAAACCGGATTTTTTTCTCAAAAAACCCATTATTAAGTTATATTGAATTTGTTGCCATATTATAGTCTGTGGAATTCCCTTTACACTGAAATATTAAAATGTATACTTTTGTTTTTTATAAATATATTTTTTTGTAGTTTTTTTAACTTGACTCTAGACACTTTTTGGTAATGACGGCTGAAGGGGGTTGTACAAAGTAAAAAATGTGGATTTCAAGGTTAACATGATTAATTATTCATTTTATTTTATTTTAGTTTATTTTATTTTATTTTATTTGGTTTTATATATCATATTATTTTATATTTTATTTTATTTTATTTTTTATTTTATTTTATATTATTTTATTTTATTTTTGTTTATTTTATTTCAATTTATTTTATTTTATTTTATTTTACTTTATTTTATTTTATTTTGTTTTATTTTATTTTATTTTATTTTATTTTATTTTATTTTATTTTATTTTATTTTATTTTATTTTATTTTATTTTATTTTATTTTATTTTATTTTAATTTATTTTATTTTACTTTACTTTACTTTATTTTCTTTTCTATTCTTTTCTTTTCTTTTATTTTTTTTTCTTTTCTTTCCTTTTCTTTTCTTTTCTTTTCTTTTATTTTATTTTATTTTATTTTATTTTATTTTATTTTATTTTATTTTATTTTATTTTATTTTATTTTATTTTATTTTATTTTATTTTATATTATTTTATTTTATTTTATTTTATTTTATTTTATTTTATTTATTTATTTAAATTTCGACAAATTTAAATTTCGCCATTGAAATCGTTTTTGGTTTTATGATATTGCAGCATTGAATGTTTTGCGTGACGTCACAAGTCTTGTATTTGTTGTGTTGGTTGTATAAATATATTTGTCCGTTACATGGAGGGTGTCTGTAAAATTCAGTTTTTTTTTGTATTCAAATACCTTTTGTGGGGCCGACCTTCGAAAAAACCCTCATGGGAGTAACCAAGGAATAGGGATGTGTTTACAGTATTTTTGTATTCAAATTATTCAAATCCTATGATTGTAAAATATCGTGCCTAAGCAATAATCTTCATCTTCTCAATTTAAATTTAAATATAAAAGCAAAAACACAAAAATTTCATAGGGATTCTTCTCTCCTGTTCCTATCCTCTCTCCTACTTTTTCTTTGAGTACATTGATTCGAATGGAGTGAGACCCTCCTTTCCACCCTCACATCATCATCTTACTACAATTTTGAGTGCTTACATCGAATCATAATTTATTATTTCTCATAACGTTAACCCTTTCGAGAATACCATGTTTATACGTCCCATCAAGTATTTAACGCCCCTCAAATCAATTTTTCAGATCTTAGCAAAATAGATCCAAGCAAAATATTTATTCAAAGAATATGTCCCCGGATAAAAGGATCATTTCAGAATTTGAAATGACTTTCATAGCATGGAAACATTTCAACCAAAAGTATTTTGCTTTTCAAAAATAAACTCCGTCCCGAAAGGGCTAATACATTTCATATGAAATACAAACAGCTTTTCCTTGGACGTCTGTAAATTTTCCGCAGTTAATTGGTTACACCAACAAACTCCTTTCAGCCAATCCAAGAACTTTTTGTTTCACTCTTTTGCCAAATACTTACACGTCCCACCAGTGCATTCGGATCTGCATTTAGTTGCACTTGTAATTTTGGACATTTACTTCTGAGCATTTCATGCTTCTTTTTTAAAACACTTTTGGCCTCTCGTCTAACCGTTTTCAAAATAAACATATTCTTCAACTCGAATTCATACTCGTTGCTATTTTTATCCATCGCAATCAAATCGCCAATAATCGGTTCAACGTTATCGTCAAAATTGTCAGTTTTATTGGATCGTCGCTGCGCGCACTTTCTTCTGAGTAGCCGATGTGGCGACAAATGAATCGGCTCGCCTTCGTCTGGCGGCACTTCATAGAGCAAGCAAATTATGAAAACGTTATCGCTCCTCACCAGCGATTCGAACTTGAGACTCGGATATTGGTTCTTGAGGATGGCGTCTCTTGCCTGCAGCACGCCGTGTGTGGTTTTGCACAGTTCCGAAGCGTAACGAAACCGAAAAACGCGTTTCGGTTGATTAACAATGATCAATTTGTTGTTGTAGTTATTAGTTGTTGCACCCGTGGCTACTACGTTCGTACGCATTGCAATCATTTTTTCTATGCCAACAAAACTGTGAAGTTAATTTCGTTTTTGAATAAATTCAATTCAGAATTTAATAAAAAATTATTAACGCACGCTTTCTTATGTAGAACTTTTGCCGTTTAAAATTGTATTAAAAATTGTTTACCGACGAGTTGCTTTTATACTCAGCACGTTATCTGTCCTTTAGCAATAATCAGCTGGTGAAAAGTTCTGATTACATAGGAGGCGTCTTTTTTAATGTTCATGGGGGGAAAAGGTGGTTTTTGTACTTGTTGGAAGAACCTGGACCTCGAACCTCAAGCAAGTCTCTGATGTTGAGTGATTTACTTAACACTAAAATCGGTGGTCAAATGGAAGAGTGGCTTATGTCGAAAACTGAAGTTTTGAAATATCTTTAATTCTGTGTAATTTTTACTCTACTTGATTCTTGGGAAAAATCTGACTAAGTGCTTATATTGAAATAAAAACTAGTTATTGCTTAGTTACAAGTAAACCTTACGATTTTTTAAACATTAGACAACATTATTTGAAGGTGAACATTTATACAGCTTAGGTCAATTTAAGTGATATAGTTATAAGAAGTTACATAGTGTTATAGAATGTGTAAACAATACTATGTGCACATAAGGTCTTCTGACCAATGCATTGTTGTTTCGAAAGACTTAAGACTTAAGCTATAGTAAAAAAAAAGATTTTTGAAAACGGATGAAATACATTTAAGCGCCCTGACTTCTATGAAGCTTCCAACACAATAACTCAATTCTCTCTAATGTCGACTTAAGCTATTCTTCGATATCACCACAGAAATGTTTGGCCAATCCAATCCTTAAATGCTTAGAGTAATTTTTACTCAAATATTATTTGTTAATTTGTTGGTTTATTAATATCTAAATAAAGAATATGAATAAATACACATGGAATTATAATAAAAATATATTTTTTTCATTTATATTTTTGAGCAATTTACAAATAAGTGATTGAAATTTGTGTTTTTTATCAATTTATGTATTTTTTATTATTATAAAACTTTTTATCAATATGACTCGTTTTGTATTTAAGGTAATTTTTGCAAAGTTGAGATAAACATTTGTTTCTAAAGTTTAATTTTTCTGTTCGATTTAGCATTAAATATAAAGCATTAAATAAAGTCACGGCAGTTTTTTTTTTAGAAAACAATGCCTTGAAAGTTATTTAAAATAAAAGACCTCAATAAAGCAGGGACTTAACTATTATCAGTTTTTTAAGAAAATAATTGCAATGTAACTATTATAATGCATCATAAATTGTATTTGTTGATTATAATTATTATTTGCAACAATTAATTTTTACGTTGCGTAATAACTGTTATGAGAAACGAATTTTTTTTTCGTTCTCGATAATTATTAATATATTTTGGGATTTTTTTATTTACTTCATAACTTTTATTTATGACTTTTTTTATTTACGTTAACGACAACTATTATTTTGAGAAATTTTTGTTTACGTTGCTTCATAACTTTTATTTATAATTTCTTGTTATTTACGTTGCCGTTAACTATTATTTGAATGAACATTTTTTTTACGTTGCTTCATAACTTTTATGAAAGACATTTTTTTTTACGTTGTGTGGTAAACATTTTCAGTATGAATTGATTTTTGATTGATTAGTTGTTGGTGGAAATTAGGTTTCTGCAGTTAATTTGCGTTTGTCAATTTAAAACAATGAAAAATATACTTGTTACTTATAAGAGTTATTATGCAACTCAAAAATATTTATTATAGGGGTATTCTCGATGTCTTGCATAGCCCTGACATCGTGCACGAAATGCATAATTGACATGGCCATGCATTTCGAGCAACGACACAACAACAAAATACAAGCAAAAACAGTTTGCATTTTTTGCATGTCATGCTACGCAAAAACCCTTGTTTTGTGTGCGACATCGCGATTGTGCGACAGCCATTTAATTTTCTTCGTGTGCGCAAGCGTATTTTCTTTATATTTGGTTTTATTTCAACCTTTTTATATAATTTGCATATATGTCTTGCTTGCAGGTAGAAATGGATCAACCGAAAACCAAATTAAAAAGAAATGGAGAAAGTTTGCGGCATTTTTGCAATATTTGCAATATGTGCTTTTTTGTGCGTTCTCGATGTGTAGCATTTTCCAGTCTTGCACGGTTGCATTTTTACGAATTCTTCCTCCGTGCAAGACATCGAGAATACCCCTTATATGATAATAATTATAGGCGACGTGAAATATTTCTTATTGGGAATAATTAATTACTATAAAGCAATAATTATAGAAATTTCTTAAATTTAGGCAATTTTTGTATTCCCAAAAATATGGATAATTATTATTTTAAGTCTCTGCAATAAAGTCATTTTTGACTGCCTTGAGAATCCTAGTGTTAGAGTCGTCAAAAATAGACTTGATGCTTTGTTGGTTGGTTTAAAACCGCTAAGTGAGCGCATGTTGTCCTTAAGATGGTATAGCCATCAAATCAGGTACGAAAGTTCCATTGTCAATCTGCTCCTTGATAAGTCTGAACAGGCGCTTACGAAGTGATAAACAATTTCTTCTTCACAGCTGCCTCAACTGGCTTTGAAAACAAAGCCCAGGTGGGCTGCATGCTTCCTCAATGGGAATTAAGTTAGTGGACATCCTGATACTCTCTACATATGAGCTCTGGTGTCCTGCTCTTATTGCATCTTGGCAATCTCGATCCACTGATCCAGCTTGATCTACAGAATTACAACCTCAATCAAAGAGCTCATGAAGATTGCACTCTTGACTAAATCTATTGTGAACTATCAACGCCAACTTGCCGAACAAACACATCTTCTCTTTCCTTGCCATCGATGTTGTTGTGTCTTGGCATCCAGATGAAGGTAGCTTTGACCAGCTAAGCAAAGCTCTTCATAAGTTTCAAAGATAGAATTCCAGTGTCCAGTGCTTTGATCGCAGATATACTATATTTTCGATATTTTGTTATATTTTGTTATTTCGCCACCAATATCATCATTCACACATCTCTTATAGGTTCCACGTTTGTCTGGAATACACTTCATGTATTTAAAAGCCTCATGGACTCGTTCAGTCTTAGCAGTTCGAAAAAGAATCTATACTCCTGTACAACAAACTCCAACCTTTAGTGGTCCGTGTAGACCTTTGTGAAAGCCCTTATAAATACGAGAAGTAGTCAGAAAATTAGGAGACAAAGTTTTACATATTTTCGTGTGTCCATTTCAGGCGAGGGTCGCATGGCCAGATAATTTTATCTACCATTTGGTTCTAACTCACTCGAGCACTGCACTGCATCGGACATAAGCAGAGTTCACCTACGTGGGGACCCTGGTCTCAGCAATATAAACGCCAACTGCATAGCTGATGAAATGGCCAGGAAAAGGCGCTTCACTTCCTGTTTCTTCCACACATTAATGTGTCCCCCTGTTGTTGTTAAATTGACAGTTACGGAAACATCTTTCACACGTTTGACTAATCGGCTCTGGATGAAGTTGAGCTCGTTCAGGTTAGGTTAGGTTGTACTGGCTGTCAGTAAGGCCCCGCATAGATCCTATTGGGTCTTTAGCGATGTTAGTCGGAGTTCCATTTAGATGTGATTGAAGCAGTGATCTTTTAGGATGCTAGTCGATTTTACAAACTTCTAGAGCGGTTTGATGCCTTGCTTCGAGATCTGTTCGAATCCTCTCACTGAGAGCAGCGCAAAGGTAGTTCTAACAGTGCACCGGACATCTAGTCTCCCAGTGATTCAGGTAAGTGACCTGGTGCGCCTAGGCTCAGAACTCTTTCAGTACTGCATTTTTCTACTGAACCCTAATTTAGAGAATGAGTGAGAATTTTCTCAGCCAGTTTAAAAAATGTAAACCCCCTTAATATAAATTGATTGTACCGCTCAAATGCGCAGTGGGGCAATTCCCGTATTCTCAATGCTCGATTAGTGTACAGCAACAAGTGATAAGATTACCCGTACCTGGCTTTTCAATATGACAAAGTCGTACGGACTATAATAAATACAGGTAATCATAATGACTCAATACATTAATAGTATTTCGAAAGTCTATATTACTTTAATTTTTAATTAATGTAAAAACCAATTTTACTTTTTTCCCCGTAATAAAATCAATATTTAGGTTCCTAAAAGAGATCCTAAAACTCAGTTTTAGATTTAGGTAAAAATTATGTGAAAAAAGAATTAGGTAAAAATTAGATAAAATCTTCTCCAAATCGACATAAATGGAAGGTGACTTTTTGAAATCATTAAATTTAATGTTAAATATTACATGTTTTTAACATATTTGTTAAAAATTAAATTCATGTGTAATGGAATGTTTTTAAGCCACCATTTGATACCGTTCGAAGCTTCAGACAAGGAGATCCTTTGTCATGCGACCTCTTCAACTTCAACATGGAGATTGTTCAGCGCGATCTACGTCGTAATGGCACAATCTTCAACCAGAGTGTTCAGCTCCTTGCCTACGCCGATGACATTGACATCATCGGACGTAACAAGCGAGATGTCACCGTTGTCTTTGCGTCTATCGAAAGAGAATCTGCCAAAATGGGTCTGGCGGTAAATGATTACAAGACGAATTATATATGGTATCTACACGGACGGACTCGCAGTGGCTAGGGTCTCAAGTCAAGGTCGACAGGGATACTTTTGAAGTTGTCAAGGACCTTGGTCTGTACCTTGGCACCGCCATAAACAGCAGCAATGATGTCAGCCAGGAGATAAAGCGAAGGATTACTCTTGCCAATAGGTGCTACTACGGTCTCCGTAGGCAATTGAGAAGTAGAGACCTCTCTCGACCGACAAAACGTGCACTCGATAGGACGCTAACTCTGCCCGTGCAGAAGCTCTATGGCGCAGAAGCATGGACACTGTCGCGAAATGAAATAGTGACCCTTGGGGTGTTCGTAAGGAAGGTGCTTCACAAATTCGTCGACTCTCTTTGTATCGACGACAACTATCGAATACGAATATCGAATATGGACAATGAAGTTCCGACAAAACTTCTGTTCCATGCAAAAGTTGGAAGTCGACATCACAAAGAAAGATCGTGTCTCTGGTGGAAGAACCAAGTTGGAGATGCCTTAACATCTCTTGGTGTGGAGAGAACTTTGCAGGAGACTATTATGCGGTAATGAGTAAAACCTCCTACCACCAGCAATGCGGTCAATCTAAAACCTCTTGATAAACTCAGAAGAATGGCGGCCATCTTAGTCACAGGGGCTTTCTGCACCACACCCACAAAAGCATTATTCGCCCTTCTCCAATAGTTCCCTATTACGTAGCGGATTAAACTACATGCAAAATGCTCTGCAGTCAGACTTAAGGCGGGCTAGACCGAATCTTGGGCATTCCAGGATTCATATTTAGGATTGTTCGGTCGGTGCCTACCGTCATAAATCACATCTTCACTCCCACTTAGAGTAGAGATGAATGAACTGGTAGCGAGTTATTCACCGACAACTCCATCAACATCTACACTGACAGCTCCAAATTGGCGAACAAAGCTGGCTGTGGTATCCTGTGCAGCCAGCATTCTTCCATCTCGTTCTTCTTTGCGCCTGCCCGATCACTGCAGTGTCTTCCAGCCCGAATTAATGGCCATTTACCAGACTTCAATCTGACTGATCTGCGAGAATGCGCATAAGGCAGCCATCAAGTCGCTCGCGTGGGCGACCACCTCAACCAGGCTGATCTTGGACTGCCGAAAATCCTTGAACACCGTAGCTTTAGGCTCCAGCGTCTCATTGTTCTGGTTGGCAGGGCACAGGTTCAGGTTCATTGTAGACACCTGCGTATCGTACGCTGTTCGCCGAGGCCGCATCCTTCCTCCCAGTGGGGGCTCCAATTGCATCTGTCAAATTGATGCTCAAACAATTTTATCAAAAAGGAGCATTGGAATTGACCTCTGAGGAACATCTCCCGACTAACTTGGCCAGCCTATAGCATGAAACGGACCAATCAGCTGCTTAACCTCTGCCGCCACTCAATAAGCACAACGGTCTCGGTGCTTACGGGTCACTGTCTTATGGGTAAGCATGGGGAAAAGACTGAGACTGCAATCCAAGGACTTCTGTCAAGGGTGCGGAGACCGTTCTCCGCCTGTTCTTCACTAGCCAGCTCAGCTTTCTTCATCCGAACTATCGCCTCTGAATTTTGGGTATATAGCCAGGTCCAGAATGGAATCCTCTTGGTTCTCAGCGCTGTAAGGCGGAGTCGCACCATCCACTGTGGTACCACAATGAGCCATAAGCTATGCTTGAGTGAGCTTTTCACGTAGAAGGCTGCCACTGCAACCTAACCTAACCTAAGTAAAAGTTACAATTTTCTTTTCAAAAGCTAGGCAATTAAATCATAAAAGAATCTCAAAGGAGTCAGTTTGATTTCCTTAGGCATTTTATTGTTAACCCTTTGCAGCCGCCGTGGCTCAGTTGGTTAGTGCGTTGGACCGCGAGTCGCAGGCAGCAAACCGCAGGTTCAAATACTGCCTGTAATAACACCTAAAAAAAAATAACGGGAAAACTCGTTTTCTCTTTCGGTGGCTGTCCTCTCAGCTGGAAATGGCAAACCTCTGAGAGTAAAAATTGCTTATGAAAAAGCTCCCAACCTGCCGTTCGGAACCGGCATTAAACTGTAGGTCCCTTCAACCCGCGTACAAATTCACACGCACAACACGGGTAGTTGCGGGAAGCTAGGCCTTAGTCTCGCGTAAGCGGGCTGTCGTGCCAGTCAATTATTATTATTCTTTCGCTACAAGTTTTTACTGGGGAAAGTTAAAATTTTAAATTATACGTTTTAGGCTTTTATGTGGTTATGTTAGCAACATTCCGTAAGAAATTTTTTAATTTTTATACTCGGACCCTGTATTTTAGTGTTTTTCTATGAGAACAACCACATCGTTGTGGCTGTAATAATTACATAAACATAAAACTTAACTTAAACGAAAATTTCAATATTTCTTCATTTACTTCAACCAAAACTGAAAAAAATGTATCTAAATGAAAGAAAACGTCAAATTAAAAAGTTATTTGAAGTTTTCTGCTTCTTCTTCCTTTACTATGTCAAGATAAACCATTAAAAAAAGTGTATATTTCTCTTCTTTAAACTTTAATATTCAGTTTATTAATTTCGTATTTTTCCTAAAACTACAAACTTTTCTAAGGACCAACAAAAAATTCATTTTTGAATTTCAGACGTCCACAAAGAAGCATGTTGCCATATGGCAACAAAATAGCGAAAGGGTTAATACAAACTAGCCAAATGTAACTATGTATGATTGTTTTGCTCTACTTGACATCGATTGCAAATCGAGTAAATGAGTAAAACTTCATTTGTAGTTCTTTTTCGTATTTAGTTTATTTCATTTAATTTTATTAAATTGTCAACCTCGTAGTGGTGATCTGGTAAGATGAAAATACACATTAATACAAATTAAGGTTTTTATTGGTATATGTATATATCTATATATATATATATTATATAATCATATATATCTTTTTAGATATATTTGATGGATGTTTGTTTAATTAATATTTCAATATATATACTTTCGAAACAATGTAAAGATGTGTGTGTGCTCGAAACTAAACCGACTCGATTATTTTGTATGCAGTGCTGGCGCGCAAAACAACAATGTGCAATATTGCAGACGACAACAACTGACAAATAGGACAAACCACTTTTCACGGACATTAGTAGCTTAATAATTGTTTTACATACAAAAATACATTACTATTGAGCCCAAAATCGAAACCGTATGCCCAAATGTTGTAATATTTATGCCAATTTTTCATTTAAGCAAACATTAAAAAATCCAAATCGCCACTAATGTATTGGTTTGGTTGTTATCAAACTTCTGACAAACTCTCTCAGGCGCTGTTCTGCACTCAGCACTGCATGGCTGTATGTGTTTGTGTGTGTGTGTGTGTGTGTGTGGCGGTGTGTTTGAGTTTTTAGTTTAGGCCACACTGACATAAGTTTTACGTAGTTTTCAGCATATTAACAAATGCCATTGCCAGTCGTTGTCTGCTCACAAAATCGCCATTGCTGATGACTCGGACGCTTATGGCAATTGGAAGCGTTCGACAGCGACATGAATGTATGCCAGCGCTCGTGTGTATGTATTGAGCCTCAACTTTGTGTGTGTGTTGGTGTGTGAGAGAATTCCTAATCAATTGCAATCAAACGCAATTTGCTAAAATGCAACTCAACTAACAAATAACGCACACATACAACTCAGAGTCCGTGTGTGTGTGTGTGTTTCACACATGCCTTTTGCCTACTACAAAACAGTTAAATTGCTTTTATGACTTTTCAACAGAAATTTGCGCTTAATACTCATTTTATTTATTCAATTTTATTTAAACTTTTAATTGTTTGTTTACAAAATACTTTTGATTTGAGCATAACAAATAAACTGGCAAACCAATTTTCATAAATATGTATTAAAATTCTAATTTGTAATCAGCTTGTTCATTGTTCTTTAATATATGATTTCATGTGTGCAAAGTGCTGCTGCTTCAACATAAACTTACATGGGTTATATGGGTGTGTGTGTGTGTGTGTGTATGTGTGTGTGTGTGGGTGAGGGTAAGGATATTTATGCACTGATGTTTGTATGGATGTATGTATATTTATTAATTTCACTTTTATTGTTTGAATACTCAACTTAATGAACGCCTCAGTATGGCGCAATACTCGCTTAGACTTTCTGCTTAGTGCTCGAATAGTGTTTGTCATCTTAGTCGAATTGCTAAAAGTTGCGCTTTCACCTTGGTGATTTTGTTTTTGTTTTTTTTTAATAATTTGCTTTTGTTTAGTTTTCATTTAAATTTCATATTCAATCAAGTGTTTTGCGTTTTTCTTTTCGCAGTAATATTTCGTTTTAATATTTTCGGTTTTCTTTCAGAATCCATATGTATAATTTGTTTAATTTGTTTGCTTGCTTAAATTACTACTCACTATGCTTTAGTTTTTTTATTAACTTACAATTTGACAATTCAACAAGAAGATTAAAAAATAAAATCAAATTTACGTTAAGTACATTTGGAATGTCAGTTTTCACTTTTTCATTATATGTAAGAGTGGAAAAAAGTCGTCTTTTGTCAGTTTCGCGTTTAGTTTTGAGACGGATTTCAAATGAAAAAAAAACACATTTTGCATTCGCACGCTCACAAACGGCTCTACACAAAAGTACACAATGACAGGCATTTTGGTGACAGTACCCAAACAAACAACTAACAATTCGGCACACAACAAAACGACATGACAAGTTTTGAAAGACACTCAGGCAACTTTGTAAAATACGGTCTGAGACAGCGACAAATCGTTGCCGCAGAAAACGAATGTCGTATGTTCCATTGCATTTAATAGCACATGCGACAGTAAAAAAAAAAATATTTGCAGCTTTTCAATAACATTTAAAACATTTAATAAAAATTAAAGAAACACAATATGTTCCTGTAATAATGTTGCACTGCATATGAAAAAATTGTTTGTAGAAAAAAATTAAAAAAATGTTAACATGTTTAACACAAGTTTTGAGACTAGACTAAGTCGTTTAGTTTTTGAATTATTAAATCATCAGTGTCACCATTACGAATTTTTTTTGAAAGCAGCAATTTATTGTGGCAACACATTTGAACTAAATATTTATTAATTTATGAATTTTTGAAGCATTTTCAAAACTTCAGTGTCAGTATTATAAAATTTGTAAAGGCATTTAAACTAAATATTTGATCATTTATAAATTTGTCAAATATCAGTGCCAACATTATAAAAATTTTAAATGCAGCAATTTATGGTGACGACACGTTTGGTAATTTAAAAATTTTTAAAAAGTATTTAAAACGTAAGTTAGATTCGGGTGGCTCATTTAAGTCAATTTCAAACAAAACTAAGACAAAATAAATTTAAAAGGAAACAGTTGCGTGTGAAGCTGTGACAATAATGACGCTAGAACTGATAACATTTCAACATTTTAAGACGTGCTATGAAGTATTTTTAAACAGCAGAATTCAACACAAAATTACCTAAATACAGCTGCTCATTGTAGCCCAATTTGCCGAGTCAGCAAGAGAATGTGTATCAAATTATTTTTTTAAACAAGGCAGCATATATTTATGTCGAAACAATTGCCTCACGGAATATTAAAATAGTGTAAACTGCTTAGTAAAAACGAAATTTAAAATAGAAAAGCGTTTTCGGCACAACTGCTTAGGTGGCAAGTCGATGCTTATGTTTACAGTTGGCAGGAAAATTGTTACACATTTCGAAAGAGTTTGAAAGACACTAAGAAAAACGAAAGAAATATTAATAAACTTTGTTACAAACATGGTATACAAAACTAATTATATGACTTTAAGCTTAATGAAGACAGACTGACGTCAAAGTTAAAGCTCAACAAGCACAAAAGTTCAAACATTTTGAATACATTTTGTATAAGTAAATATAAGTAAATTTGGAAGAGAAGAAAATTTGTTTAATTTTCTGACACTTATGTGTGCAATGTGTCGCTTCGGTGCTGGTCATTTAAAAGTTATGCACCAGTTAGGTATGTCAAGTTGAATTTTTGCATGTGAATTGATAAAAACAGACACAAATTTACAGACATTTAAAAAGATATAAATGTTTTAAATTACATGGCGTTTTAAGTGAGTGAGCTTTTGATATGCTAAAAATTGTGCAAACGTGACACACATGGAGTAGAAAAAAAATGGTGAGTAATGAGATACAAAATGTTTGAAACGAGTATAAAAGTAAACTGCAGAGTCTGGAGCAACAGCTGAACTGTTTGCTTGCTGATTACTTTTTTCTTCAATAACACAGCTAGAGTCATGGGGTAATGTGCAAACATTGATTTGTTTTAAATGAACAAATAGTAAAGGAGTAATTGAAATTGAAAGTGACACTTGAAATTCAAATAAATTTCAACCTTTTCGATAGGACTTTTCCAGAGCTTTTGCACACATTTTATTTTCTTCTTTTTGGAGACACTTTTTTAATTGAAGTTTAATACAAATAGAAAGGATACCAGACTGCAATAGCAAAAAGGGTTAAGTGTAAATTTTTAAGCACAGTGAGCTTATAGTTGTTGCACTAAAAATTAGTTCGAGTTGAACATCATTTAAAAGAAGAATGCAATTGCCAAACTGTGCCATTACCAAACTGCGATTAAGCCAAAACCACCGAAAATCTCGACTAATAAAAAAGAAAAAACTAGAGATTTCCGTTTGAAGTTAACAATTATTGACTTGAGTGTTAAACTTTAATTTTGAAAAATGTAATTAATTTTGAAAATATTTTAATAGTGCCAACTCTTGCCATGTCGTTGAACTTTTGCCAGTCTCCTCTCTACTGAATTTCACAAATCAAAGCACGTCGTTGAACTTGTGTCAGTCTCATTGCTACTGAATTCTATTCTCTTCCCCCTCTTTTTTCTTTCGCATGCAAAATGTTTACACCATAAATACAAAACTGAAAGCTATGATCTGAAATGTTTTGCAGTTGAAACGGTCGAGCTGTGTGTGCCTTTGTGTATGCGTACATGCCGCCACTTGCCATACAAATTTTCTCATTTATTATGTTTGTTTAGAATTTGAGTTCTTACTATATATTAGTAGTAGCAAGTAATCGTTTTAATAGTATCAATAGTTTATGCTAGTTTTTAAAGTACCATTGTGTGATTAAAAAGTAAAACATTTGGAAATTTACTCCATTCGTTTGCATTCTTCTTTGTTGTCGCTTAACTATGGTATATATTATTTTTTCATATTTTCATTTCATTTCTCTTCACTTGCCTAACAATATACTTTAGCTAAAATGTTCATTCCCGGTTAGGTGTTAATATTATCTGCTGCTAATTTTTAGTTAATTTGTGTGTGTGTGTGTGTGTCTTTTTAAAACCATTTTTCAGTGGTATGTGAACTTCGTCTGCTGCATGCACTATGCACTTCTTACTGTTTGGAAGTTTTCCATTTAAATAGTAGTCGAAATGTAGCTGTTAAAATGTTTTGCTCTTTGCTTTTCATATTCAATATTTTTCAACTCTGCGTAGGCGTTCTACAGTTGACTAGGGTGCAAGTCCCAGACCGAATAGGAATTTAGCTGCTCATAGCCGTTGGTTTATAAAAATGTAATGCGCCCTCCAATGCCACGACCAGCGCAATTACTTTCGATTTCATTTCAGTGCATCGCTAACGCGCTTACAATCTCACACAATTAGCTTAATTGTATTTTCATAAGTTTATCAATAGTTTAATATCTGCGTATGTTTGTGTTTTTCATTTCTGAATTTTAGTTTTTTAGTTTTCTGTAGTTGTTGTTGTTCTTGCGTGCATGTCCTAACTTTGTAATTGTTAACGATTTCTTTTGTTTTGTTTTTTTGGATGTGTGTTTGTCTTGTGTTGTTGTTTTTGTTGTTGCGAAAATGCAATTAATTATTTTTAATCTGCTCAGCACTTTGCTATGATTACGCGCTGTTGTTCTTGTTGTTGTTATTAGCTGTTTGCTCTTTTGTTCGCTCACACACTTCGCACTTGCATGCTTTGCTGCGTTACTGATTGACTGACTTGGCCTATAATCGTTCTATCGGTCTATCGGTCATTCATTCAGTTAATTATTTTTAATTTAATGGAAGGCAAAACATGTGCTGCAGTAGACTTTTATTATTATTTGCATTATGATTTTGATTATTATTGTTACCGTTATGATGGTTATTCTGATTCTGATTGGGATGCTGATTCGGCTGCAACTGATGATGCTGATGGTGATGATTATTAATATTATTCGTTAAATTATTGTTAGAGGTTGTTGGTGGTGGTGCGTGCAAGTGTAGAATGCTTAAATCATCAGCTACGGAATCGTAGTCACTGGAATCTTCACCATATAACTGCAAAAAAACAAACGCCAATCAATAAATAATTCATAGATATTTATTTACAGTACAAATGGGACAATACTAAAGGGTGGCCAGATAGCAGTGATTGTTTTACCAATAGGAATGCATCAGCAACTATCAGGAATATCAATGACGTTTAAATGTCAAAATATTTAGTGTAGTTTACCATTTTATGATGCATAGTTATACGGTTGCCGAAGGTGTGGAAATTTCTATCTATCTATTTCTATCTATTTTTCCAAAAGATGGCTTTAGTAATTTGTATCTTTTGTTGTATACATGGGATCGGGTTACGCTAAATGACGTAGGAAAGATACGATTTCGTATTAAAGATACTTCTCAGACAGTTTTGTGAATGCTTGACTCAGTTTTGGAAGGCCAATTGTCAAAAATATCCATAATATCATGGAAATCGTCGAGTCCTAGAGTCATGCAAGCACTGTTTCAATTGCTCAAGAGCTAAAATTGGCACAAAGAACCGTTTGGAACCACTTGAATAAGGCTGGATACAAAAACAAGGTCAATGTTCAGATAATAATAATAATAATTGACTGGCACGACAGCCAGCTTACGCGAGACTAAGGCCTAGCTTCCCGCAACCACCCGTGTTGTGCGTGTGAATTTGTACGCGGGTTGAAGGGACCTACAGTTTTATGCCGGTTCCGAACGGCAGGTTGGGAGCTTTTTTTTTCATAAGCAATTTTTACTCTCAGAGGTTTGCCATTTCCAGCTGTGAGGACAGCCACCGAAAGAGAAAACGAGTTTTTCCCGTTATTTTTTTTAGGTGTTACAGGCAGTATTTGAACCTGAGGTTGCTGCCTCGACTCGCGGTCCAACGCACTAACCAACTGAGCCACGGCGGCTGCTTAATGTTCAGATACCAGACGAAATAACGCGAAAATACCGCATTTCCATCTACGAACCGTTGTTGAATAGAAATAAAATTGGCCCGTTTCTGAAGCGTATGGTGACTGGTGATGAGAAGTGGATCACTTATGCCAACGTCAAGCAAAAATGGTTGTTGTCGAATCGCCAAGCCAGGATTGACAGAAAGGTTTGGCTGTGGGTTTGGAAGGGAATCCTCTACAATGAAATGCTCCCCTACGGCCAAACTCTTAATTCGCATCTGTACTGTCAACAATTAATAAATCTGTTGGAAGAAATCGCCCAGAAGCGACTAGCTTTAGCCAATAGGAGAGGAATTGTGTTTTATCAGAACAACGCCAGCCCACGTGCCTCAATAGTGACTCGCTAGAAGCTTCAGGAGTTTGGTTGAGAGGTTCTTCTCTTCTTAAGCATCCATCGTACAGTTCAAAAATGAAAAAATTTAATGCCACTTGCTTCTGTCGATGGCGAATGAGTTTGTTGGTGAAATGGCAACAAGTTATCAAACAAAACAGTGCCCATTTGACTTAAATGGGATCATTCTAATTATACTAGTTATTGTATTATATTTCTAATTATGGTTATTCTTTTTTCATTCAATTTAATGCTTTATTTCATACAAAAATAATGGATTTCTTTTTACTACACCTAAAGTTGCATGGCCGTGTTGCATCAACATGATAAAAAGTGTATGGCCTGCTTTGGAATTTTTAATGCGAATCAAATTAAAATTATCAATAATACATACACGCATATTATAGGGATGTAAATCACAAGTCTCGTGATGTCAGACGCAATCTTCCAATGACATCAGCAGCGGATTCACATACTCGAATCCCTCGAACTCGGACTGGTCAATCTTGTCAATGACACGGCTGTGGAATGCAAACAAACGCAAACATTAAAGCATTTTTTGTATAAATAAATCAGTCAAATAGTCAAGATAAGCAATTTAAATGCATAAACAATGTTCGAGAGAAAGCAATATCGGCTCATATAAATGAAGAAATTCTTAAAAGTCACAACATTACTAAGAAAATGTTTTGTTTAATAAGCTGAACTATGTCATATGTACACATTGGATTGTTTTATATAAAGACATTTAATAAAAAAAATAAATGTTCACAGCAAATTTGGACCATGTGACAGCAGATACACATATTTCAAAGTGATATTGAAGATAATCCAAAGTAGATTTTTATTTCATTAAACATTTAACATTGAATTCAATTATTTCTTTGCATTTTTAGTCAACACTGTCACATAATCTAAAATTTCTGAATGAACAGTGGGTACTTACTCATCGTCGGGCGTCAATTGTACGGCCTCTTCGGTAAATTCGGGCGGGAAATTAGCTAAGTCCCGATCTGAGTCTAAGCGCGGCTTAAATGGAGGTGATACTTGTTTACGCTCGAGCTACGTTGTATGCATTTGTGTTTTGATTGTTGTTGGTTGATAATATTTTTTGCGCATGTGCATTGCCATATTCAGTTGATGAGCATGTCGAATCGGATCGGATCGGTAATGGCGCAATGTATGAGTTAAAAATCATAAGTAGAAAGTAGTAAACCAAAAGCGCCATGAGTATGGAAGAAAAGAAAGAATAAATAATTCATGTATTAGGATTAGTGAAAAGCAGGCAAAAGATTTCTGATTTCAAACAATTTTGCACCAGCTGTCACATAAAAGTAGGCAATACATCAGATCAGGTTCATCAGTGAATGAATGCTGCTTCAGTTGATGATAATTTGAACTTTCAAATTTGAGTTTTTAATTGAACATAAAATGCATTTGTGAAACAATGATGGTTGGTTGGCATTTTGACATTAAAACATTATAAATTGAATTAGATGTTAATTTATTATTCGGTATGTTTACATTCGCTGCGATTGTTGGATTGAAATTATGAACATGATTGTGCTGTAAAAAGATGTACGACGTTCTAGAAAGTTCAAGTACCTTTAGCTAATTTTCCGACTGAGCTAATATTTGGGCTTTATTTTAGTTGAAAGCATGGATAATGTTCGTTTTAAAAACAAATTTAAGGAGTAAGAATAAAAATAATCACAGCTGAGATTTTGCAAAAGCAAAAACGAGTTAAAGTATAAAAAGTGAATTGCAAGCACAGCAACGGTTTGAGCCTGTGGCGTTAGCAACACTTACAAATAGATTTATATTTTTATATTTTTGAATGATTGCAAGCATTGCAAACTCATTGCAATATTTGACTTATTTATTTGAGAAAAATAAATGTATGTGTAATAATTGTGTACACAAAATTTGAAAACCTCCAAGATTGAAATCAAACTTGTACAAAGAGATTTTGTGAAAACTATTGGGTTCCATAGTTTGGAAAAAGACTGCTGTGTGATAAGAAATGACAATAATGTTTCTATATGCATGAATCTTTTACTTTAAATGAAACATAGTTAAAAAAAAATAAATGATGCTCAACATTTCGGAGAATGGCAGTAACTATCGCTGATGTAACATCGAAATATTGCAGTGGCAAGAAAGTAATATCGATATTTACAAATAGATATCGTTAATTTTATTTTCAAGGTTTTTTGTCAATGTTATGATTTTTTCTTTTTGACATTTGATAGCTTTCTGGCGAACCCATATGACTTATAATTGCATATCGGGAAACTAATAAAGTTGCATGGATTGCAAACTTGAATCTTCCATCTTTTATTTTTGATAATTAAAAACAACGACCGTTCGTCATTCATTGCACCCGTTTCTATTATAACTTTAAGTAAAGATTCGCTCACTTTAGTGTAATTTCTAATACAAAAAGTGTCTACCGCCAACTTCGGTTAAGGCCGCTTTTCATTTGCAGTAAATGTAAGTAGATTAGTACAGTTGTTTTCACTCGTCCATCTACATATTTACATACATACATACGCTCGCTTCAAAATAACACGTTTTCATAAAAAAATTATAAATACTTATGCATATATTGCTATGTGTTATGTTCTAAGGAGCTTAAAATTTTAAGAGGAAAAATACACAAAAACGAAGGTAATAAAGAAATAAACAAATTGTAATACAAAAATGCTAACGACCAAAAAAGCAACATTGCTCGGTTGTTATTTGCACTGCACTTACGGATCGTCTGGCGTCAATTCAGCCGGTTCTCTGGTAAATTGAGCGTCAAAGTTTGTTGTTGTCAAGTATGGATCGCCAGGATCGAAAGTTGGCTTATAGGGCGGTTGTACTTCCTTTTGTGCAATCTTAATTGTAATTGGGTTTCAACTTTATTTTCATTAAAACATTTATCCTTGTACAGAAAATCTTAACTACTTCGAGTATTAATCGTGCGAAAGTGTTTTTCGAAATTTTGAATTTATTGGGAACACTTTTATGTATGAAAATTCGCTTTCGTTTTCCTTTCAAAATATGGATGCCAATCAGTAGGTTAAAGTTATGTCTACGTACTTGTTAATGTACCGGTACCGAGAATTATCGATAATAATACGTTCAGTGGCAACAACAACTATTGTAACAGACAATGTCTGCCTTAGTTGTCATATTAAATATCTATGATGTAGTCGCATTGTATTCATCAGCGCATTTCACACGTGCACTTTATGTAATATTATGGATCGTTGATATACTTAAGGAATTCATACCGCCAAACTGGCAGCTGACAGTGATGCAGAGAATAACATTTCTTTTATGCAAACATAGTTCAAATTAGAATCGTATATGTAAATGCATTAATGCTTACCATCTCCCAATCGATACTCTTGAAGAACGGATGATTGACAATGTCCATGAACGCAGATTCACGATGACAGCCCAATCGATCAGCCGGATTTTTGTTAAGGAATCCTTTCAGTACGGAAGCGGCTTTCACACTTAACGAGCGCGGTATACGTATGGTTTTTTCCAAAATCACTTGAAACAGATAATCTTCAGTGTTCTGCATTGAGTAAACAAATTTTAGTTAGGCACAAAATGTTTGCAATTTTAAAAGCACATTAGCACTCACCTGATCGGGATTTTCCGATGCACCGGCAATATCGAACGGACTGCGGCCGGCCAGCATCTCATAGAGCAACACACCCAGTGCCCACCAGTCCACCGAGAAGCCATAATCCTCGCCACGCAATATCTCCGGCGCAATATAGTTGGGCGTGCCACAGAATGTGGATGTGGTATCGCCCGGACGAATACCCTCCTTGCACATACCGTAGTCGGTCAGCTTGATGTGGCCCTCGTGGTCAAGCAGCACATTGTCCAACTTCAGATCGCGATAGATGATGCCCTTCTCGTGCAAGAAATTCAACGCCAAACTGATTTCGGCCGCATAGAAGCGCGCATGCTCTTCGGGCAGGCGACGCTGCCGCTGCATGTGGAACATAAGATCGCCGCCGCGCACAAATTCAATCACAAAGAACAGACGCGACGGTGTCTGGAAGCACGAGTGCAAGCCCACCAGGAACGGATGATTGGAAGCCGTCTCGAAGACGTGCTTCTCGGTCTGCACCCAATCGATGTCCTCGTCGTCGGTGACCAGCGCCTTCTTGATCACCTTCATGGCGTAGATGCGGCGCGTGTTCTTCAACTCGACCATCAGCACCTTGGCATAGCTGCCGCGCCCAATAACGCGTATCAATTCGAAATCGTTGATCGAGTACTGGCGCTGTGTGCCCGGCTCCAGCTGCTCCTCGATGTTCTGATGCTGCTGTTGCTGCTGCAGTGCCGACTCGTGCTGTTGCGCCTCCAGGGCGCTCATAGTGTCGCACGGATCGCCAATGCCGTGCCCGCTGCCGCTGGCCTGCGACGCATAGTCGGGCAGCGGTGGCAGCACTTCGGGCAGCTGCTCGGCGAAGGGATCGTCGCGCTCCTTGACCAGCGGCTCAACGTGCTCGTTGGTGCAGTGTTTCTGCACGAGTTTGTGACACTTTTTGTGCACCAGCAATTTGCACTGGATGCACTTGAAACCCTGCCGTCCCAAGCCCCAGATGCGGTCCTGACAATAGGCGCAAAATGCGCGCTGCAACCATACAAAAATAAATTCAAATTATTATCTATTTGTGTTCAGAAATGTTCATACAATTATTTAGTTAATACGAACCCGATTGAAACGCTTGGCTTGGAAAATGTGTCCATTGACGCGATACAACTTGCGCCATCTACGAGCGCCACGTCTGTAGATGCTGCCTGTAAGTTGAGGAGAAAATCATAGTGAGTAAACAAATGAATGAATGCATATGGGCGCCTAAAAGTATGCCACGATTAATTAGTCATTAAATGGTTACGTCTACTTGGACAACTTTAAACTGTGGCATGCTTTTGAGCTGAGTTTTTACAGCGTATACAACACTTACGATCTTCACCATCACAGGACATTCCAGGTGCAGAAGGAACATTTGGAAATACTATAAATTGTAGCGAAAACAAGTGTGAAATTAGTAAATAAAAATTGGAGCTTGAAATTAATATAAAATTAGTATTTTACGTCATGTGTTGCGCTTAGACTGCCACTTTGTGTGGACAGAAACACATTTTCATGTTGCAGTCAATATTTGTAGTTTATCAATCGAACGGCTTTTTTCGTTATTTAAGGCCACAAACAAATATGTCATAAACATAGATAACACAACGAAGGTGTTTGCCCAAGCAGACTGAAATGCCGCGCTCACATGAACGCAAACTCATTGTTCATATTCTTCCATAAGTCACTTTTCCATGTGATTGAAAATTGCGGCATGGAATTTAAGGTTCAATTCAGTTGAGCTAAATTTTTGCAGTAACTAATTGTTTTCATTTTTGACATTGACACAACTAATTAAAGCGAAAGTTTCATGAACTTTTTGCAGAAAATATTATAAATGCACGAAATCTAAAAAGCATTAATTTTGTATGCTTTCACACAGACGAACATTTCTACAGCGACATAATTTCTCACAGCGCCAACATTTCTTTCAAGCATTGTTGCTGTTTAATAATAACAAATCAGACTATTTAGTTCAAACCTAAACTATACAAATGAGGTTCATTTAGGCACTTTAGAACATTTGCAGCACTTTCGCCATTGCACGCACAATTTTGTAACTGAATGGAACTTTTGCAACGGCCACTTTATCAACTCAAATCCAATGACAGCCACAGACAGCAGCGAGCAGCCGAACCGGTGAGAGAGAGCACCACGAATTGGGCATTTTGCACTCCATTTTCTGTCTGTCCACTTGTCGATGGCCAGTGCCTTGTTCTCATTTGCTTTCGGTCATACATTTAACCATTTCTTCTTTGCTATCAATGTACGCCCGAAGACCGACACACGATTTCAGCTGATTACACGCTACTACAAATAATGCATATGGTGATTTTTTATCTGCGAATTTTCAATGAATAATAGCAAAAAAAAAAAGAACGAGCAAAACAATCGCCCATAAGAAAGTGGAAGACAATTTCAATTATTTTTTCTTGAACATGGCAAATCGGCGGAATTTATTGGAACAAGGTCATTTCAATTGTTGACCTAACACCTAAATGTCATACTTATAGTATGTGATATAAAGGAACGTGAATGTAGAACATCGAAGAATATTAAATTAGTGTCACATTGGAAGGCAGCCAGAAGACACAGACGAATAATAGTATCACTGTTGGCTGCGAATGCAAAGTTCAAACTTTTGTGTTGCTATAGTAAGATTGACGAATATTGAAATATTCAAAATGTTAATTTTGGATATATTAATACATTATTGTCATGAACAGATCCAAACGAGAACATACCGCCAAGACAATATTGGGGTCATATCGATTACCAAATGTGAACACAGTCTCAGACATTGTTTAGACTTTAATGCTTTCACGCAGAGCTTTGGTATATACAAAAGTTGATATCTCTTTGTGTGTAGCCCAATAAATCATCCGAAACAACACGATTGAGTTTGATTGAAAGATGTGACAGGTAAACTACAGAATACATGAAGAACTTCATATAAAAAGACGCATGTGATAGAAGAACCTATTGCTTTCTTTTAGTGTTGTACGAATGAAAGTTTTCGCAGAAGATTAGTGTTAAGAATGAAGCGCACAAAAAGCCCTATTTTTAGATAGAAGCTTAAGATTCCATGTGACGTCTTATTAGGGCACTTATAATGTTCTCTATAAACAAGGCTTCGTTGATAGATAACAAAATATGCCGATTCTGTGACACATTGGACGAGACAATCGAGCGTTGCCAGCGCTGGCACTCAGACGTGCAAAAGTTTCTAGGGAAACATAAATAAAATGATGAGGACCTGATGCAAATATCGCAAAAAGATCTGACTTATATAAAACCACAGTTGATCTACGGAGAACAATAAATCTTTCAGAATGCAGTGCGCAAGAGCCTCTGCCCGGTCCAAATCATTAAAGGAATAAGAATCGTAAGTATGGACAGATCTGGATGGAGAAACCTGTCTGAAGTCGTGTTTTATCAATGAAAGTATTCACAGAAGAACCAAACTAAAGAATGTTCGGTTAAATTCTGGACATTGATGGACAGACCCGGCTGAACGCTAGATTTCCAATATGATTTTGTAAAAATTTGGACAAATTTCAATTCAACTTTCAATTGACTCTGAAACTCGTAATTTATTATATAAACTAAAACTCAAAAGAGTCCGAACGCCAAATTTTCAATATGACTTTGTCAAAATTTGGCTTCCATCGGCTTACTTTCGCTATCTCAAGGACACTGGTGTTCCAGGTTATGTTCAGTTGACTCTGAAACTGGTACTTTCTATTATAAACTCAAACACAAAAGGGTCTGAATACTAGATTTCCGGTATGACTTTGTGAAAATTTGGCTTTCTTCGGCTTACTTTCGCTACTTCAAGGACACTCGTGTCCCGGAATATGTTCAGTTGACTCTGAAACTCGTAATTTGTATTATATACTCAAACTCAAAAGGGTCTGAACGCTAGATTTCCAATAAGTTTTTGTCAAAATTTGACTCCCTTCGGCCTACTTTCGCTACTGGTGTCCCGGAATATGTTCAGTTGACTCTGAAACTCGTACTTTGTATTATAAACTCAAACTCAAAAGGGTCAAGGACACTGTGTTCCCGGGGTACGTTCAGTTGACTCTGAAACTCGTACTTTCTATTATAAATTCAAACTCAAAAGGGTCAAGGACACTGTGTTCCCGGGGTACGTTCAGTTGACTCTGAAACTCGTACTTTGTATTATAAACTCAAACTCAAAAGAGTCAAGGACACTGTTGTCCCGGGGTACGTTCTTTCTATTATAAATTCAAACTCAAAAGGGTCGGAAAGCAAGGTTTCCAGTATAACTCTGCCAAAGTCTGGTCGTCTTCTATTAACTTTCACTACTGCAGAGACACCGGTGTCCCACAGCCTGTTCAGTTGACTCTGAGGCTCGTAATTGGTATTAACTGGACACAAAAGGGTTTTAAAAAAATCGAAAATAAAGTTTGTGCCCTACAAAAGTCGTAGAGTTAAACTATGTGATTTAAATGTTTAAATTTAGGACTTATTATCCAATAGCAAAACGGGAGATAGTAAATTTGAATTACAAAACATTAAGTTGAACGAAAACATGGAAACCTAAACCAAAATCTTTGTCCTTTGTGGCTGATCTATTTTAACACAACAGCAGCTCTTTTGGTACGTTAAAATTTGTTCTTAAACCATAATGCGCTTTAGAACACCGAACCGATATTTTTTACACAAAATCATAGACATTGATGTGGAAAAAGATGTGACTGCCAAAAATGTAGGACAGGACCGCAAGTGGTGTTATTTCCCACTCAACTGTAGTCAATTAGCCGCCACAATAATTCATAAACATTCTTCACAGTTAAGAGATATATTCATCAATTCTCCATTATGCGGTTCACAATATTGCAGTTCAGAAGACTTTGCATGAATTTTTCTTATCATAGCATCTTTAAAAGTCCACTTGGTGTCTACTCAGTGCCTGACCTATGAACACTGAACGTATGCTAATTGCTTAACAATTAATTATTACTGTTTACTGTTGTGTATTTGTAAGACAAACTCTACTAACAGCCAGCGCCACCACTCATGAAGAACGATGAGGTCTGTACGCCGTAAATTGAAGCCGCCTCGCAGATACCACTCCACATAATCATATTGTTTGAATGTTGGGTTTTTGAACTTGAGAAATGCACACACACACACATATATACATATGTAACTACATGTTATTGGATTCGATTGAACTATTTGCTTTGATAACGCAATTTTTATGGGCAACACCGCGACAACAATGCAGCGCCTCACAACTGTTTGACAACAACGAATATTAGAAGTTTACTAGTTGACTTGATGTCGTTGTGCTGCAGACCCGGTCGAAATCACCCATTATCGGCACATTGAGTGGAGAGTGCAAAATCAGCGGCCGCTCTTCGTGCGAACGCGAACGCGAAGACGATACATGCGTGCGACTTATAACTGGTGAACTACTTTTTCAAATGATGCGACAATTGAACATAAGCTCCGCCTGAATGTGCAAAGCAAGAACGAAAAAGCCATAAAAATATGCGAATATCGGACAGGAGGGGTAGAAAAATGCAAGTGAGTACAGACGGCGAGCACACACACACACACACACACACGAGACGCCCTGCTCCACGCTGAGAAGCGTGCAGTAATCTTCTTAGAGCAACGATTTTCAAGATTTACCCGATATTGAATGTCTACTTTACACATGAACTAAAAATTTTTGAGCGAATGTGTATGTGTATACGATTTAAAGCCGATTGAAACATTTTGCGGTTATCACTAACTGCTTAGATGACCTAAGTGAGGTCTGAGCGTGGGGAAGCCGCAAATAGTTTACTTGAAAAATGGCCTATTGAGGTTATTGTCAAACAAATTGTGTGCATACTTAGGGAGACGTATCGATATTAGTAACAGAGATTATATAAAGTCGAATTGATCATTGTTGTTTTGATCTTAATTACTACTTTTATACTTAAAAATGCTAAAAAAAAAATTAAATAAAAATGTAATTATAAAAATACTTAATACTTAATAAATCTTTCTCTTTCTAACTTTTTCAAGAGCTACGAAATATATGTTTACATCTGAAACCATGGTCCAAACAAACAATTAATTAACAAGCAAAATTGCCGTATTTGGGAAGAGAATAATCCATAGCATGGATCACCATAGCAATCGAAAAAACTTACTGTTACTGTTTGGTGTGAATTTTGGTCAAGCGCCGTTATTGGGTCATACACCTTCCGAAACGGCAACTGAATTTTGTTGGCCTGAATTGGATGACATGGACCTGGTGAACTTGTGATTAAAAAAAAACAATATAACTTCTCTCACATTGTCCGTTACATTGGAGTTTTTTCCCGAAAACTTCCCAGAACATTTTGTTACCAGATGAGGCTATGTGCAGTGTCCTTCAAGTTTATGCGATTTAAGACTATCAGAAAATTTTCTCTGGATCTACGTAAAGTTGCTGGTTTATGGAGACAAGCCAACAACAATTAACTAACTGAAGGCTAACATCATTTCATCATTCATTGGAGAGATCCAGCTCAACAAAATCAACAGTCGTATACAATTTGACATCTCGGATCGAGTTCTGTAAACGAAGCCGAGGTAACCGTCTGAATGATATAATTTCTAAGACATAACAATATTTTCCATCAAATTTTTTTTTACTTCATTCAAACGTTCAGAAACTTTAAATGAAACCCCCTTTATTTGGTTTAAAAAGCAGACGAAACTGGCCTGAACATGTATCAGCTCTACATATTACCGACGCTAAACCGGTAGCTATTTCGCTCAGCAGACTGAGGAGCAACATCCATGCCCACTTTCTGATTCGTGCTAAGGAATAGAAGAGTACCCTGTCTATCTGCAACACATCAAGGAAAATATAATCAAACTAGAAGCAACTGCTTGTACTTTGCGGTTCTCAGGGGTCATTGGATGGTTGGGTAACACGCGGTCCGATTACAAAAACCCTTTAGCAATCTTTGCCGCAGTTGTGGGAGGACCAGAGGGAAAACAATCTTCCACTTCCAGTGTGCATGTCCGGCTTTAGCAAAAGACAGGGAGAACCATTTCAACTATGAATATAACTAAACTTCTACAGTTCCTGGATCTTACAAAGTGTATTTCAAATAGCTGCCAATACCAAATGAGAATCTGGCACCAAAATGGCACTTTAAGTGCCAGTAAAAAATGTCAGAAAAAAAACGCACAAATTCTTTGCTGGTTCCATTTGCCTCCAAATGTTTGCATAAATTATTTGTCTTTGCAGTCGTTCATATGGCAGTCAGTTATATGTTTTTCTTGTTCTTCTTCTTACTGGCTAAAAGTTACTGGACAAAATTTCTCCAGTAAAAACTTGCAAGTTCTCACGAAATGAACTGCCACTTTACGCTCTCAGTTTCTCTCTCGTTGCAAGAGATTTGGCATACACAAACAGGATCCAGTAAAAATTTTTACAAATTCGTACAAATTATCCGTACCCAAACAGACCTTTTATCTCGGGATTCCGAAATTGACATCACTAATAAGTGTGTCGCTTATGTCATTCGATAGAACAGAAGCTTCGTCTGTTCTTAGTGTAAAAATATAAATATTACTTATGTCTTCTGTGACGGCTTAAGTGGAGTATGCAGTCAAAAAAGACATAAGTTGAGACAAGTATGCAGTCGCAGAAGACATAGTTTCGAAAAAATGTGGAAGAGAAACGCATAGCCAGACAACAACAAATAAGAGATGAACACGAGATAGCAAGTGAACATTATAGTTAATTGTAAATAATTGATTTAAATTGATAAATCTCCGAAAATTGAGATAAAAGCATTAAGACGTCTCTGAGCTCGCTTAGTATCAGAGAGCAGCCAGAGTCATGAATAAACCATAAGAATGTATAAGTGACAAATAAGCAGAACCGGATGACTTACACAAATAATTAGACGATTTATTTTATAAATAATAAAATAAAATAATTCAATTATATTTAATTCAAGTCCATACCAATTCAAAACATTTCGAATTCAAAAGTAAAACCCCATTTTTTATTCCATTCTCCCGAAATTCTTTCTAGAATTGTGCTCAAACTCCCCACTGCACTTCTCTCAGGCAGTAATCGAGTGAAAAATTCATTCGCCATCAACCTAACCTCAACCACTTTTTAGTTGTTGGTTGTATGGTATTCTAGGTTTCTAGTGGACAGTAATCGGATTTCAAACCATAGTTTTGCGTCGCTCCATTCGCATACTCGTACATACCTGTTGCGTACGCTGGCTCGATTTCCTCCTCCGAGTGCAGTTGCTGCGTTGGCACAGTCGGTATAGGAACCGGTATGGGTAGGCGTTCGTAGTGTATGCATTCATGGTGATACTGATGATGATGATGTCCGTTGTGTATGGTGCCGATTGCGCTGTTGCGTCCGGTCATGCCGCACACGTTCAGGCCGCTGCCCTCGCTGCCGTGCAGACTGATGCGGCGCTGGGTCTCCATAACGCCACCGCAACCACTGCCGAAAACACTGCCACCGCTACCACCGCCCGAGTCGTCGGTGGTGGTGGTGGTCGTTGTGGTTATTGTGTTGTGGCATCGGCTCGAGCAGCGTCCCAGCGAACCGCTGCCGCCACTGTGATGGCCGCCGATGCCCATTGCCATGCCGATGCCAATGCCACCGACGCCGCTGCCCAGATGTGCGGACATGTGGCTGGCGTGGCTGCCGGCCGTCACGCCGCCCATAGTGGAACCGCAGCCTTGGCTGGAGTCCGAGCCCGAATCATGACCCGGACAAGCGCCAGCCGAGCCGGGTCGTGAGCCGATCAAACTCATCGTGGAGTGGGGCGGCGTTATGGATGTCGACGTCTGCATGTAGTGGTGTGTGTACGGATGCGGATGCGGTACATCATAGTCGCCCGTATCGATGGCGCCCGACAGCATGCCAACGCTGCCGCTGGCGCTGGTGACGCCGCCGCCGACGCCGCCACCGCCGCTCACCAAATGCCCAATGCTGCCCTGCAGACAGCCCATGGAACCGTGAGCGCTGCCGGGACCGCAGTAGCTGCCGTGCTGACTTCCACCATGAATGCTGCCATGCGCGCTGCCGCTGCGACTGTGCAGCGACACGCCGCGCGTCAGCGTATTGTTCGCCGACTGTATGGACGATACGACGGCACCGCGACACAGGATGTCCGACAGCTGATTGGCCTGTATACCGAAATATTTGGACTATATGAGTTGAGCGGCCGAGCAGTCGAGGGCACAACGGATCGAATCAGGGGGAAACGCAAATGGTGATGAGTTGATTGATAGTGTTGCGGCATTGTATGCGGTTTGCGATTTGTGAGATGTATGCATGAATGAGGATTGCGGGCATAGCCGTAAAGTGACGACATAAGCCATGTCCATGCGGCAGCAAAAGATAAGAAAACAAAAACAAATGCACAATGCATTGTTTAAATGATAATACACACACTCACACACACACACACACACACACACGCTCCCATTTGCGTGTGCTGGATTTGTTGTTGTGTTGGTTAATTTTCTTTCTAATGTCAGATTACGGTTTGTCAGACTTTAAAAGGAAGATTTTTGTTGAAAACAATGTTAATTTTTTTAAGGAAATCGGCCAATGCGAAACAAAAAATGTTAGATAACAGACTTCAAACTAATCAATTAAAAAAGAAGGACAAATGAGTGTGACAGTTGCAAGCAATTTTATAAAATCGTGCAACCACAAAACGCACATTTAACCCTTTCGACCCCAAATTTTACCCGGTGTTTCGATATGTTCGATATGTTTCGGTATTACTTTTTGGTATTTAAATCATGAAAGATTTGCCTAAGTGTGCACACGACATTTGATGTCGCCACACCGCTTTGTTCCGCCTTTGTTTGGAACGATAGCAAAATTTCTTTCGGAATTTTTCGAACCTGCTTCACGATTCCAAATTTCGGAGGAAGAGAAAAATTCCAAGGAAATTTTTGTTCGCGATCGGGCTGATAGACTATTTTACTATTAGGTGCGCAACTAAGTTCTCGCTGTTTGTCAATGATGGCTCCAGCAGTAGCAGCTGGTCGATTTTAACACATCTAAAGCGTCATGAACCAAGCTTAGACATAAACAACCCGCTTTGACACATTAGTGATTTTATTTTTACAATTTTGTTGTACAAAAATGTCGGATTTTGTGCTAAAAAATCGTCATTTGTGGAAAGTGTTTTCTTCTTTAATTCGAAGAAAACGGTGACTGAAGCGCATCGAGAGCTCCAAAAAGTTTACGGAAATGCTGCTCTGAGCGAAACAACGTGCAGTGATTGGTTCCATCGCTTCAAAGACGCCAAAAACCTTCAAACATGCTGAGTTGGAGGCATTGCTCAATGAGGATCTGTGCCAAATGCAAGAAGGCTTGTTTCAGCTTTAGGAGTTACAAGTCACGCTATGATATTTCCAAGCGATTGGATGCGTTGGGAATGATTCAAATGCAAGGAACATAAGTTCCTTATGATTTGAAGCCAGGAGACTTTAAACATCATTTTTTGGCCTGTGAACAACTGCTCCAAAGGCAAAAAAGTAAGAGTTTTCTTCATTGCATCGTGACGGGTGATGAAAAATTGATTCATTACTGAAAACCAAAGAGAACAAAAATCTTAGGGACTTCCCGGTCACGCTTCTACGTCGTTGGCTCGACCGAATATGCACGCTGCGAAGGTGCATTTGGTGGGACGAGGTCGGTGTTATTAATTTTAAGCTGTTGAAACCAATCGGAACCATCACTGGGGAACGGTATCGAACTCAATTGAGCCGAGCACTGTGCGAAAAACGACCACAATACGAGCAGAGACACAAACCTCACGTTGCCAAACCTGTTAAAACCTACTTGGAAACGATCAAATTGGAAGTTCTACCGCACCCGTCATATTCTTCAAATATTGCGCCGTCTGATTATTACTTGTTGCGTTCCATGTACCATGTATCAGTCTGGCTGATCAAAAGTTTCGTTCATATGAAAACGTCACAAAATAGCATCAAAAGACAAACAATTTTACCTCAAACGACAAACAATTTTACTTTAAAAGACAAACAATTTTACCTCAAAAGACAAACAATTTTACCGTCAAGGTATTGGAGCTCTGCCAGAAATATGGAAAAAGTTGTAACTAGCAAATGGTTGAATGATTAATTTGAAACCTTTTTTTCGAAATAAAGTTGAATTTCCATAGAAAACACAACAAGAACTTAGTTGCGCACCTAATAACATTTACAAATTAAGCGTCCTTGCAAACCCACTTATAGTCTCCTTTTTGGACAAAATTTCAAATTAACGACTTTTCATTGCCATCTGTTTTTATAATTTTAAACAACACAAATCCAGCACTGCAGTAAAAATCAGGACCTTCATACAAATGCTTATAAGAGAGAGAGAAAACTACATACATATGTAAATGTTTATGTATGTATTTTACATGAAAGTTAGTATATATAAATTCGTTCGTGTGCATGAATGGCAAATATGTATGCGGCTGTGTAGGGATCGTCTCAAGTTCGAACGAGAAACGAACGATTGCAGCACCGACAATACCTGCGGGCTATCGAGTCGATCCAAGGATTGCCTGCGCGACGCATAATCGTCCAGTGTGAGGATCTGTTGTGCGGCTGGACAATTCTTATTCGAGTGCAGATGTTGTTGCGACGCGGTCAGTGCCGGTGGTGGCGGTGGTGTTATCGAACCGCACGGACTGCCCGGACATGGACTGCCCGGACAAGGACTGCTGCACCGGCTGCGACACGTTGGACTGTAGCAGAGATTCGACTGTGCACCCGACGGTGTATTCGGGCAGGTGTTGGCCGTTGTGCTGCTCATTGTGTTGGTTTTTGAGTTGGCCTCCGTGCCGATGTCGTCGTCCTGCTGCATTAAATTCACCGGCAACGGAGTGCATTGGGTGTTGCGACGCGGCGAACGACCACGATCGACTGTGGTGGCACTCCAATAGCCCCACGCCATTTTTTAGTTGGTTTATTTAGGGTCTAGTTGTCGGTTGGAAGTTTGGTTAAATTTGATTTTTTTTTTATTATTTACGAATTTTCGATTGTGCGTTGAAGTATAAATTTGCACGTAGGTTCTTTCTGTTTAGAATTTCTTTATTCAGCTTTTTCAACAATTGCAAACTTTAAGGCAAAGCACTGATTGACATAATGAGGATTGAACATTTAGCATAAGAACGTTAAAGTTGAGGAATAAGTTTGGAATAAAATAATAAAAAAAATATATAAAAAAGGCAGAAGTTAAAATTATTCATGCTGCGCGTGCGTGCAGATGGTTTGAAAATGTTCTGTATTGGTAAACTTTTTTGTTTGCTGTAATGAAAAATATAGTTGAGTTCGCTTAACTGCAAGTCGATCTTTGTTTCAGTAAAACGGTTTCGACTTTAAAACCATATATGTAGACAGATAGATGTTGTTGGAGTTAAAGTGCACTGAGACCAGTACTGATCTATAGACTACAATCAACTAACTAGAGTTGGAGAATATTTCTAAGACCCACAGACCTAAACAAATTTAGTAATTGACGAGGGTTCAGGTGCTTGATGTTCTCTTCTGCAAGTCAATACTAATCATATCATAAAAGTCCCTAATTAAATCAAAAATACAGATGAAATCCTTAACGGACTCAGCTCACTTCCTTGTTATATCAAAACCTTTCTGCCACATGCCGCAAATGAACGCTAAATGCCACTTCACTGTTCTTTTTTTTACTTTTATTCTTTTTTTGCGCCTGATTTATAATAAAAACGCAGACTGAACATTTCACATAAACATAATTTCAAGTTTATTCAAATACAAAAGTGTCCTGCAAATTCGATTCGTTTGCATCTACGAGGCTCTTGCAAAGTGAAACCGAAAGCACAACGGCGAAAACCACACCTATAATAATTGTGTAATATTATTGCAATCGCACCACCGGACAGCAGCCAGCTGAGCTGTCAAGCTGACAGCGCTGCTTAGGCACCCATACTCGGCGCCTATACGTCGATGCTGCTTCGACTTTGCGCAGCAAATAAAGACAACAACAACAAGCACATACAATAGCGCAAAACCTACAACGATAGCACAACATGTGTGTTGTTGCAGCACATGCGGCACGCATCCACACACACACAACACACGCACACAGTCTCTTTAAATAATCGTTACGCATACGACACGTTGTGCTGTTGGTTTTTTGTGGGCAACTCAAGTTGAAAAATTCCATTTTGCCCCAAAATCCACTCACAATTGCAACATACACCTTGATAACGTGACTTGAACTATGCCAACAACAAAAAAAGACCAACATAAACGCACATACGGTCACAATACACGAGATGCGCAACCAATATTGCAGCAACAAAACACAGTTGGAAGTCAGCCAAGTTTATACAATATTTGAAACTTCGTTAACTCGCGAAGAAACACACAACAAGCCGCAGACGATGGAACATTAAAAACATATAGAATGCAGAGCAACGTTGGGACGTCTCATAAAATGCGAGAGCGCAGAGCAGAGAAAAGAGCACCAAACACGTGGGGAAATTTTTCCAAACAAGTCGAGTGCTCTCGACCGTCTGGAGCAAATTGTGCCATAAGCACGAGAGGCATAAAGCAAAAATTGAGAGCGAAATTGTACAACGCTGACATTTTCCATAATGTTACCTTAGGCTGGGTTTTTCAGTATTTTTAAACTGGTATGAGGAGTAAAAACTTATTGAAAGTAACTTTTTAACAATTTACATATAATTGAGCAGTGGATTTGGCAATCTGGCGCTATGGCACAGCAAACATTTTCAATTGCAAACACTATTTACATATAAATTGAAATAACATTTGTGGTATGTTGATGGTGTAGTGAGAGTCATCAAGTCAATGCTTCAACTTTCTTGAATGGTTATGAAGAAATCATCAACCCAATAGACACGTTTGTTAGGATCTGTCAAAATACCAGAGCTGTTGGATATCTATTCAAATATATTAACAAATAACTTGCTTCCCATAAACATTTTAGTATTACTGCTACCAAGAATCCTGCTTCCCGCTTCTCCCAACACAATAATAATAAAAATTCCCAGGTTAACATAACGGCTGACGTCAACAACAGGATAAAGGTGCAGTAGGCATACATACAAACATACACAACTGGCATGACAGCCCAGTAGCGAGACTAAGGTCTAGCAATCATTTGTGATGTGCGTGCGAGTTTGAATGCAAAGAGGAAGGGACTTGCCTACAGTTTTATGCCGAGTTTATTTTATTTCGAATTTATTTTATTTATTTATGCTGAATTTATTCTTGGCAAGTTGCAAGCTTTTTAACAAATGGAAGGGATCTAAGTCGAGCTTAGAGCGTTTTCCTAGACAATTTTTAGTCTCAAAGCAAATGATTTTTTTTCTATATTTTGGTTTTGGTTAAGGAGAATAGAACCGAAAGTCAAATGGAAGATACTTGCCTACAGTTTTATGCCGAGTTTATTTTATTTCGAATTTACTTTACTTATTTATTTATGTTGAATTTATTCTTGGCAAGTTGGAAGCATTTTAACAAATGGAACTGATCTAAGTTTTATGTCGAGCTTAGAGCATTTTCCTAGACAATTTTTAGTCTCATAGCAGTGAAAAGAAAATGATTTTTTTTCTATATTTTGGTGTCGGCTAAAGTGGAGAATAGAACCTAAAGTCAAATTGAAGAGACTTGTCTACAGTTTTATGCCGAGTTTATTTTATTTCGAATTTACTTGACTTATTTATTTATGTTGAATTTATTCTTGGCAAGTTGGAAGCATTTTAACAAATGGAAGGGATCTAAGTTTTATGTCGAGCTTAGAGCATTTTCCTAGACAATTTTTAGTCTCAAAGAAGTCAAAAGAAAATGATTTCTATATTTTGGTGTTAGCTAAGATGGAAAATAGAACCTTAAGTCAAATGGAAGAGACTTGCCTACAGTTTTATTTTATTTCGAATTTATTTTATTTATTTTATGTTGAATTTATTCTTGGCAAGTTGTAAGCTTTTTAACAAATGGAAGGGATCTAAGTTTTATGTCGAGCTTAGAGCATTTTCCTAGACGATTTTTAGTCTCAAAGCAGTCAAAAGAAAATGATTTCTTTTCTATATTTTGGTGTTGGCTAAGATGGAGAATAGAACCTAAATCAAATGGAAGAGACTTCCTTACACTTTTATTTTATTTCGAATTTATTTCATTTATTTTATGTTGAATTTATTCTTGGCAAGTTGGAAGCTGTTTAACAAATCGAAGGGATCTAAGTTTCATTTCGAGCTTAGCTTTAGTCTCTAAGCAGTCAAAAGAAAATGATTTATTTTCTATATTCTTTCTTTCTTTATTAAATTCAGTCAATATTTTGGTGTCGGCTAAGGTGCAGAATAAAACCTCAAGTCCAAGGCTTTTCAAACTATAATAATTTATTACGATATAAAATTTAATTAACTCCAAGAATGATACACCAATCCAATGTTTTTTTAATGGTCAAAAAGAATTATGTTACAATTACAATTATTCGAAAAAATATTTAAGTATTCAAAAAGATATTTAAATATTCGAAAATATATTTAAATATTAAAATAAACATAAATTCCCCTACAGCACATTGCTGCTGCTTTTACATGTCCTGTATACATCGTTTGCTGAGCCAAAGTACTATTTTGAAAGCCCCCACAGTGGCGTTAAACAAAATCTACAAAATATCATAATGTGCGCTACAATGCATCCCAAAAAAATACACCAACCGTACACGAAAGAACCGAGTGCAATCATGGCACCGAAAGAGCTGGCTGAGAAGAAGCAGCAGTGCGGGCAAAAGTATACAAAACAACAACAGCAACAGCAGTAATACGCCCGCACACAGAAAATCACAAACCCTGGAATTATAAAGTCGGCAAATAGGAAAATAAGTAAGTAAAAGAGCCTCTTCTGACAGCAGTCGGGCGTAGATTTTGCAAAACGAACCCACAATGCGGCTGTGGGTGCGCTACGGTAAAACACGAAATACTTATGTAGGCATAACGATGTAGATGCGCATAAGTGAAATTAGTGGCGAGGCAAGTGCGGACCGATTGAACGGAGAGCAACAACAAAAACAAGAAAACACAAAACAAAAAAAAAACGAATGGCAACTTAACGGCAGGTTGCCACTTCAAATGCAAATAAAAACAAATATGAATGAGCAAATGAATGAATGACGACCTGAGTGAATGAATTGGGGCGAAGGAGCATGACGGAGGACGTGCGAGCGGCGGCCATGGACTAGCCGCAAGGTGAGAAAGGTGCATCACTTGGGGAAAACAACTGTGCACAGTTTGGCGAAATGAAAGCAAGCAGATTTGTTTTGTCTGAAAGTTTTTGTTATGCAAAATTCATTACAATTGTATATGGAATTGAATATTAGGAGTTGTGAAGGAAGTGAATTTGCTTAAAGCAGCCTAAAAGCACACATCAAAATATGGGCTTTACTATTAAAGTGCACTGACAGGAACGTAAGAAAAACTTATGCGGCATACTTTTGGGCAATGGAGTTATTTTTTGTAAATTGATGGGGTTAGATTTGAAATGTGTGCTGCAAATGAGAAACAAACAAAACTAAATAATTAAATTTTTAAAAAAGAAATAAATATATTGAACTGGAATCAATAACATATTCAAATATGAATAATCATAATAAATGACATTTTTATTATTTTATATTTTTAGGTGCGCCCAGGATTAAATTTTGAAGAGGGGGGAGGGTACACAACTTTTGAGCCAATTCCTGTTGTAACCACATTTGCCAACCACAAATTCTGAAGCAAACAGACATTTGGCAGGGTAAGGATTCACAAAATTGAGGACACCTATTCATCTCTTGGTTACCAACTGAAGAAAACGCGTCCATAGCAGAAGCACCTGGAGAGAATTTTTGCGGCAGATCATTACCCGGTAACGGGTCGTTATCAGTGTTGCCACTAAGAATTTGTTTTCCCTACCAAAATTGATCCAAAATCAATCAGCCTACCAAAATAAAATTGTTAAACAAAAATTTAGTTTCACGATAAACATAAATATAAATATATGTACATAAACATAAATATATTATTTGAAAACAAAAACAATTAAATTCAATACAAAAACAACACAGTTCAGCATATTAAATATGCTGCAATTAAAAGTATTACATTCAAATTAACATAAAATATATTAAAAACAATTGATAGAAAATTTATTAATGCAGTGTGTTGCCTACCAAAATTCCTTGAAAATCTTACAAACCAACCTACCTACCAAACCCTTAATTTATAAAACGAAGCTACCAATTATGGTTCTATTGGACTAAAATGGCAACACTGTTCGTCATCGCCACTTAAATAAGAATTCCCAAAACCCTCTCCGCATGCGACATTGGTTGGGGCGTGTCCACTGACAGAAGCACATAGAGATTGCTATCTATTGTACTGCAACTATTGCCAGCCCCTTTCTCTAGCAAGAGCCCGGGTTCTCAACTAGTTGAAGTAGATCTGATTAGACCTTCAAAAGGCAACCCTTGATATAAAATTTCCCCAGACTCTGTACCTCCTTTAGCTGGTTCTTCGCTTCTGTAAGTAGATGAATGTCCTCCATTAAGGTCATCCAAATATAATAATAAAGCAAATATAATTACAACGATTGAGAAGTCTTCTTTAGCAGAATTACAGTGTTCACAAGCTCCTCTTAAAAACGATCAGTTCTCTTCTATATTTTTCGCTAGCAAAAGGTTCGAGTCCTATGACCTGTCTTTGGGTTAGCTCATTAAAAAGAGACAAACTGGATAGATTAAAATTGATAGGCGTTATAAAACCAAACTCAACTAATTTTTGCAGTGTTTAAATTGAAACTATTGACAAAACTGAACTCAGCTCAGTTTTGCAGTGTTTAAATTTAAACTTATGACACATACACTTTCCCTCTAGTGTTTTCCTAAACAATAAACTTTTAAAGTTACCTTAAAATTTTGTAAAAATTTCTTTAATTCAAAAATTTCTAAAAATAAACCTAACAGTTTTCCATTTAGAAGGATTCCATCTAAGTTTTCTCTTAGTTAAAGTTTTCTTTCTTTTTCTTTTTTCCACGCAGCAGCAGAATATTAATCTTAAAGTTGAAAATAAAACTCAAAAGTAAACCCAAAAAATATTTGTACATTTCACTATAAACCGTTTAAACTTTACAACACTCTTTTTTCTTCATCAGTATTTGAATTTCATTTAAGTAAATTCATACATTAAAATTCTCTTCACTTGCACCATTTCACCTTTAACCGCACGATTCAAGCGATTTGCAATGGAATTTTACGAAGTTGTTATTTTTTTCGTAGATTTTTGTGTTGTTGTTGTTGCTGTTGCGCTTATGCAAATCATCGATTAACACGAATGCCAAAGTGCCAGCATAGCTGAATTTAAAATGCAATTTTCAAGCCACTTTTTCAGCACAGCAAACTCCGACATTTGTGCGGCACCTACGCACTTTACACAGCCTAAAAGTATGCAATGTGAATTGGTATTTTATATTGCTTTGTCACCTTCAAGGCGTTACATCTGCCAACATTTCATTTAGGTTTTTTCACTATGCGTTTAATGATAACTTCTTTTTTTCGTTTTTTTTTTGCACCGAATCACCGAAAATTTAAACTTTTTTCTTCGAATATTTAATGCCACATTTTACACAGCGATGAAAGATTTGCATTTCATCAATTTTGAATTTACTTTTCAATCATTTTCATAGGCAACTCGAGCACTAGATGAAATTTTTCACAGTTTTCTGGCTAGTGCACCCTAAAAAAATATGCCAATATAAAAAAATAAGACTAGGCAAGTGCAGTATCGCCCCAAAACGCTCACGAAACGTCCATTTTCAGCTGAAACCCGTGCGCGAATGTGCCCCGATTCAATACGAAACGTTGAAGAGCGCTTGAACATGGGGAGAAGCCGAAACCGAAACAGCGGCAGCAGCCGCAGCAAATATGAACAACTAGGAGCATGAACCAAGAACAACAAATTGGGATATTTTTTCCCATATAAAGCTTCAAGTTGGCTGTGCGCGCGTGTACGTGTGTTAGTGTGCTTTTGCTATGCGCTCCAAAGTACGAGTCTGTGTATGCGCTAAGGACCAACAACAGCAACAAGCACATTGAATAATTCAATGTCAGTCAGTCAGCCAGCGAGCCAACCAGTCGGCCAAAACGTCATTTGGTCTCGCGAAATGCTCCTTTTTTTATTTGTTACGGTTTTGCCTTGCTTGCGCTGTACTTGTGCTCCGATTGCCAACGGCGCACTGTGACTAGGTGGTGCGGCCGAGAGTGTAGTGTGTCCTTCCTGTCTTGCAATGTGACTTTGTGACACAACCCAACATTGCTCCACAAAACTCAATGCGACGACGACAACGACGCGGATGGAGACGTCGCCGTTGCTGTCGGTTGGGGCATAATCAACCGACAAACATTAAAACCTGCCAGTGTATGGGTGTGTGTGTGGGGGTGTGTGTGTGTTGCGTATACGTAAGAAACTGGCAGCGGCTCAAGGCAAGTTCAGTGTGGAACTTAAAAACTCAATACTTGAAACTCGCTAACAGCTGCTCGACCTAAGCAGTGAAATAGTTAAAACTTGAATTTTCTGTAAAGATATTAAAATCTAATTAATATTTATAGCCAATTTTGTTTAATGTAGTTAAATAATGCGATCTACATGCAGTCCACAATTTTTCTATGGGGGGAAACTTATAAACAATTTTCTGCAATATTGACAGTCAAGTCATTCATACTGACGAGTAATCATCAGTATGGACTTTCAGTAGAGTTTTATATAAATCTGAGTTGATGATTAGCAAAATCGAATAGATCTACATTATTTTTAATTTACAAGATTTTAGTGTCACACCACTTTATGGCCTTCGATATGTTATGTGACAAAAGGCAAAAGGTCACACAAAACTATTAAATTTTTCTACTGCAAAATTATGTGGGAAACGTTTTGATATTATAGGTGGATATATATTAACCCCGTAGAGCCTAGCGTGACCATATGGTCACACTTAAAATGCACCCAAAAAATTACTTTACAATAATGCTTCACATTAACTCGCTCACAAAATGTTTTGCAAACTTTGAAAAAATAATAATTTGATAAAAATTATTACGTAATCATGATTAAAGATTGTACGAAAATGTAAGGAACGGTTGAGGAAATGGCAGTACATTGTTTTTACTGATGTATTAAGTTTATAATTATTTATATACACCGGAGTCCGTAAACTTCATAAAAATCAAAATTTAATTCAAAATTGTGCCGCATGCTTGACGCTTCATCAACGACAAACTCATACATTTTTAAATTGTTTACATGTGTGCATTTTTTTAATTTAGTTTTTCTTTGAAATTAAACATGCATTACAAAAATTAAATTCTTCAATTACTTTACGATTCATATTAAATCGTTCGAAAGGTGTTTTCGCAAAATTCGAAAGAAAAAGAAGTGAAGTATATTCCCCTATATTTCATTAGGTAAGTAGGTGTGGCTCCAAGCCGTAGCATACTTAGGCCATAAATTGCCATTGTGATACCACACTCTGGTAAAAACGGTGTTCAACGCAGTAATTGGAAGTTGGCGGCGAAGAGAAAAATCGCGGCTCCCCAGTTGAGGACGTCCTGTTATCTCTTTCTGTGTCCAACTGGAGAATGCGATCAGAAAACAGAGGCGCTTGGAAAAAAGTTTTGCGGCAGGCCGTAGTCCTTTAATGGGTTGCTATGGCCAATTAAGTAAATCTGTAAGATATCACAATCAATCAAAATTAAGTCCGCTTACTCATTAAATCAATTTGAGTTTTTACGAAGCCTAGCAGATTGTGAATAGTCCTTTTGGTTGAATCCCAAAGATTGTTGAAGAAAACGTTGTCCAGGTCTACTTTCTTCTTCTTCCTGCTCCTCATCCATACAGTTTTGATACAAATCATTAGAAAGCAAACCCAACCATCACAGTGGCCCATCAGAACACCAAAGGTTCTTAGAGGGAGAAGTTCTCTAGAACGACGCTAGTTTAAGGTTGGCAAATTTTCAGCCTTCAGCCCATCTTAGTTTAATTTCTTGCATGGAGCTTGCAGGAGTATGAAGCTTACAGGTTAAAATACCGATATCGCGTGTTATTTTCTTATTTTGTTTTTACTTATTTCATTGAAAATTATAGAAATATTATAAAAATGAAATGAAAATTAAATACATTAAAAATTATACATAGAAACATTGTAGAAAATCGTCAATGATACGATTCCTGCATCACCAAACACTATTCCACACGCCATTTTACTTAACGCTGGCAACACTACACATACAGCGGTAGTGAGTTACAACCCAATGACATCCACAAAATATCCTTGCCCGCTGTTACACAGGACGAGTATATAGCAAACATATATAAAAATAAAACCTTACAAAACAGCTGAAAGTGTCAAAATGTGCGTTTACCGCCTCTCAGCCCACTCGAGCTCTCTTTTCCGTCCTGCTCTCGCTTTGGCTCTCACATCAGCAGTTGTGTGCTCATCGTCTCTCGATATTCAAAAGTTGCGCATGAAAGCACAATGTCCGCAGAGACCGAAAGCCTATTCGGCGGTTGTTTGCACCTTGCGCAGCCCACATTCAACTTGGCTGGTACGGGGAGAATTTATTGCCGCTTTGATAGTTGTTGTTGTTGCTGTGATTGCTGCTGCTTTCGCACAATTGCAAAACGTTTTGTGAGAATTGAGACGATTTGATATATCGACCTCTGTCGCTGATAACACTCGAGTGCACTCAATGCAGGATTTGGCGAATGTTTTTGTTTTTATCTATTTATTTTTCTTCTTACAGAATGGAACGAGACATTATGAGCAAACGATACGATACGGTGCGACCAGTGACAATAACAATGAGAGTGTTGTTGCCGCATTTGCCGTTACGTTGCGGTGCAGTGCAGGTCGTTTGGTTGCAGTTTAAAAACCGCAAACCAACTACCCGGCAAGGCCCAGTGACTGACTTTTACACTTTGCAACTTTCATAGTTCACTCTCACTGCACTCATTCCCCCTACGAAAGCGCTATACACGCTATTGCAGGCATTTCAAGCCTTTGTCATAGCATGCGTGCATATTTGCACTTAACTTATGGGCGCTTACAATACCCATTGCCATGAAAAGTCATATTACAGCAACAACAAAGGTTCAAAATGCAACGACATCGACTTGACGGAAGACCACAAGAGCGCGCAGTGCCGAGTAAAGACTGAAAGACTAAGAGACAAGTTAATGAAATGCCAAAATCTGCACATGCAGCACAAAATTTTTAACGTCTGAGGTTAGTAATGGCGGTAATAATACCAGCAGGAACAACAACAACTATGAAACATTTTGACTATACGTTGCATGTATGTAGGTGACTGCATATACATAGGAATGTACATATCAAACCTATGTGGTTACTATGAGTATGTATGTTCTTGTATATTACGTATCTATGTACAAAATGAACTAAACACATTTGAGTCGGTATTGGTAGATCGATTTCGATTCAAGCAAAACAAAATTCAATGAACCAATTAATAAAAACTAAATGAATTTAAATTCAAAAGTAGGAAAGGTCCATATTTTGGATGGAACAACTAATTAAATTAATTAGAATTGCAAAGCTAAGAAATGTTCACGTATTAGATGAGACAAAGTCTTTAATGCTGGAGTTTGATTTTTTTACTATTTTAAACACTTTTATTCGCAGAAGCCATATTCCTGAAATATCTTATTTAGAGATCTATATATATAAAAATTAATTTATATTTGTTTGCTGGTCACACGACACTAAAACTCAAAAACTAGAAAGCCGATTGAGCTGAATCGTTCACGGAATGTTCGTTTCCCATACAACCTAAATTTTTAATATCGACTGTCTTCGGAATTAGAAGTCGGACAGCATTGAAATTTGGTACAAAGTCATGGCGTAGACGTGTCGTTCCAATGGTAAACATTTATGGGCGTTGGGACAAGGGACGTGGCACTTTTCAAGCAACCCAAATGTTCTGAATAACTTTCTGAACTACAGGTCACACATCAATGACACTTGGTACAAACTTAATATTTAGTCATGTCCTTCGACAGGGGGAAATGGGGTGTGTATTGGACAAGGGGCATGGCACCCCCCATAAAACCTTAATATTTAGTGTGGAATAGCTTCAGAATTATAAGTCGGACAGTTTTGGAATTTTGTACACCGTTGTCCCATAGATGTTCAATTCTACTGCTAACATGTCAAGGGCCGTGGCACATTTTTGTGACTTGAATTTTCCGCCTAACTTTGGAACTGTAAGTCGCACATTAATGAAACTGGGTCGCAACCTTCGACTGGAAGACTGGGTTGGGCATTGCATAAAAGGGGCGTGGCACTGCCCATACTACTCAAATCCACATAAATATACTTAATTGCTTGCCCTGACTGACTAAAGCTACAAACATGAAATTTGAACTGTACTCGTAGGGACATTTAAGAAAATAAACTTCCGCTTAGACGTAATTTTTCGAAATTCGGGGTCTTAAGGAGCAAAACATTGTATGGAGATTAAAGTATTTTATGAAGAAACTTGATTTACTGGGCCCATTGACTTCAAACTTGCGTGCAAATCTGCGAAGCTCTGCTAGTTTACAATAAAGCCAACATTTGACGGAACGGACGGCCAAAGTTGGGGAACATAAATAGAAGGAAAAAGAAAAGATGGGATTAGTGATGGGATCGAAAGATCACTAAATGCAGCACTCATTTGTACACTATCAAAAAAAATCTGTATACAGATTGTGGTGGAAGTCATAACTGGTGACGGTTTTGGTATTGGTCAACACGCCAAAAGACTGATTCTGCAAAAGACTGCAAGGCAACTGTTGACCATCTCCTCTACGAATGACCGGCGCGTTTGAGATTCTTGGAACAGCTCTTTCTCAGCTGTCAAGCGGATCTAGAGCAGAGAAGTTACATTTAAAAATTCGTCAGAGCCACCAAGTGACTGCCTCCTATGGGAAGTGTATAGGCGTAGACCCCTGCAAGACGCCACAGAGGCGTTCACTTAACCTACCCTATCCTAAGCATAATTTTTATCAAAAAGTCACATTGACTACTGTAAATATTTTTATTGCCATAAATTTAAAATTGTTCTGTTGATTCTTAAGAAATATTAATGTAGTAAAGAAACTACTATAGCCCTTTCAGAATGCAATCAATTTCAGAATGCTGATGCATCAATTTGAATTTCTCGAGTTTAGTTTCAGTATCTTTCCTTTTCTGTTCTCTATTTATTATATATTTGTGTTGTTTAACTTTAATTTAATTTTAAGTGGTTTGTTTAGATTTTATAAATCTAATTGTAAATGCTAGTGAGTAAGATTCTGTTCTGTTTGACTAAACTGTTAATAAACTAAACTAAACTTTTACTTCACAAATATTTATCAAACCGACATGATTCGATTGTTCTGATTGTTGTTTATAGTAACTTCTCTCACTGTTTAGATATAATTGTAACTTTATTTTAAAATAATTGCAAAATTTATATGCCATATTTAAATGCAAATTGCATGCAGTCTAACCTCGAATAGGGTTTATTTTTGTTGTTGGATCATAATATTGTGATTTTCGGAAGATTTGATTTGATTTTTGCCGGCAACACACTAAACTGATTGAAACATAAAATGTCCCTTTTGTGGTTGATTTAATCAAATTAAAATATTTTGTTTTGAGTAAATTTCACACTTTAATCAACGACACAACATTTGCTCCATAGACCAAACGTTGCTGCAATTAAATGCATGTTTTCAATTTTAGCATAACCACAAAATTCAACACCAGGGAGGCTTTTATCAGGCGCACATAATGTGTTGAAAGTCAATTTCGAAAGTTGCCAACCAGCAAGCAAGGGGGAAATTGACTGAAATGCGCCAAAAGCAAATATGTGTCATGCGGCCAGGACGAGCAGCATTCAGCATTGCAGCTGCCTGTGAGCGGCTTTAGACGGTTACCACAGCCAACTGACTGCGCAGCCAGTGCTGGTGTCGAAATAAATTGTTAGCACATGACAACGAACAAGGTAATTCTTGTATTAATTATAAACGAAATGGTTTTAGTTGGAGTGGCAAACCGCAAAGTATAGACCCCCCCAAGAAAAAAGTGGACTAAACAGGAGTGAAGAAAATGTTTAGTACACCAAAGGTGGATACAGCAGCAAGACAATGACAATGGCTGCGCCAACAATCAGACGGCAGACATGCTGCTTCTAAACGTTGTTAAACACACACACACACACACAATGTAACAATGTAACAATTGCTGCATACATTTGTATGAAAATGTACATATTACAAGTACACGTGTAATATGTAAAATATGTGTACATATGATAAAAGCAACAACAAAAATATATTTAAAAAATAAGTAAAATACTGCGGCAGAGGGAGTTCACGTCAATGCGGCACTCGCTGCTATACAAAATAAATTAGTTTTGGGATAAAGGTATATGTATGCGTGTGTGTATGTACGATTGTGTAGGTAGTACAGCAGCTTAATTGAGCGCCATTTATAAATATAGCACAGTTGCATGGAATGAAGTTGGTGTTGGCGACTGAATTTGAAACGTTGAAAAATTAAAATGAAATGAAATGTAAACACCAAAAGTGTATATAAAACGGTTTAGCAGAACATCCCTCAGGTACGTATTACGTATATTCCCATGAGACACTAAAAATAACAATAACAGAGTTTCAGAGTTCAGCAATGACACGGAACAAGTAATGCAGCGACACAAATTGCATATTTGTTATTTTAAGCGACATTTTTTTTTTAGTTTGTGGCCATACATTTTTTGTATAAAGGATATTTAAGTCGATTATAAGTAAATCTTAAGAATTAAACCGCTGAAAGGTTCATTTAAAAATGTCAGGAATATTGAAACTAAGTTAATTAGGTAATATAAAATTAACAGCAATAATAAATAACATTAGCAGTTAATATTAAATAATTTAAACATTAAAAAATATCGTGCATAAATAAATAAAATTAAATTAATTAAATTAATATAAAAAATATTTTTTTATGAAAATGTGTGAATATGTATAAACAAATATAAATGTATGAAAAACTAGCAGGGCCCGGTGGCGCTATAAATCAAGTTCCTCATAACCCTTTATTAACCCTTGTCAGATTTTTATGAACAAATACTTGTTTAATTACTTTTCATTTAAAGTGCTTTCACCATATTTGAAGTCATCCTACTTTTTGAATAATGTTTTCCCACACAAACTCTTAACCCATCGCTGACCCCGCCAAATTTTAACTTTCGAAAAATTGAAAAAAACAGCTTTCGGTTTATTTATCATTTAGGAGCACTTTCAAACTTTTAACCCATCGTTGACCCGTCAGATTTTGATTTAAAAACAAAAGTAATAATAATAATAAATTCGTTTCAAGTGCTTTTATTAAGCTTGAAGTCGAAAAAGCTCCTCTTAACCCTTTGTTGACCCTGACAAGTTTTTAAGAATACTTGTTACAGATAAGCCATTGATTCCGCTGTGGCGCCCGGCTTTTCGTTCCCTCGACATTTGAATGGCCAGGTACCCACAGAAGTGTTACGCCATTTTCAATGAGTAGCTCGTTTAGTTTCCAAACAGTGTGCCGCACAATTTTAGATTTCGTTTGAATTGCTTAAGAAGCTTTGACAGCCGTATGACTCTCAGAGCAAATAGATTTCAGCGCCAGAACCAGAGTCCATTAGTGACCCATCTGTGTACACAACTGCCGAGTAAGGCTTAAAGCCCCTCCAGCAGATGTTTGTCCACTCCGATCGATCACAATCCGATCGATGACGGTTTGATAACATAAGCGAGGCCTAAGCTCAGACCTTTGCGCATGCACAATGTGAATTTTTGTAGTACAAATGGTCTAAGTGACAAAAACAGGATGTAGTCTCAAATATATCAAAGAAACAAATTATAAAACCTGATTAATATCAATATGAAATAATAGATATTTCCTAAAGTATTCCAACAAACATCCACAGACTTTTTAAAATAAATTGTCATTATTAGAATTAAAACAAAATTACGGAAAAATATTGCGATTGCGATGTAGAACTAAAACTTAAAAAAAAATCATAAATTAAAAAAAAAATCATAAATTAAAAAATTAAATATAAACGTACTAACTTTAAATAAATACACAATTTACAAAAAAAAATTTAAAATAAGGTTTAAAAATTCAAAACAGTCCCCAAAAATAACTATGCTGTAATAATAGCCCTTTGCCAGCGTACGAATATGCACATAAATAAATATTTTACTTTGCAAATTTTATGCTTAAACATGTAAATTCCGAATAACTTAAACGCTTCACAACATATCAAATGTCTCAATAATTATATTATTGTAACGAATGTAATTGAATTTCAACTTCTTACCAAGAAGTGCACCCATACACCAAAGAATGGGCAATTGAAGGCCACAAATCTCTAGAACTCTCTTGAACACAAATCTCTTGTCTGCTATTAAACACATTTAATTGTTCATTGTCATCAAACACACTAACGCAAACAACAGCTGCTGAATGGAAATTGCAATTTGTGTCGTTCAATTTCATCTTCAGTTAAATTTGATTTAATTTCTGCCGTCGCAACGTATTAAGACCAAGTGACAAATTGTTGCTTAAAGATTTCAACATGAATTGATTTGTTGATGTCAATTGCTTTCACAACATGAATTGACTCGCACAGTGTGTATGTAGTTGTAGAAATTACACAAGTGACTTTGGAGGATATTTGCACACCAAATCTAACGCTGCCACCATCAGCATGATTGCACTGAAAATTACTCTATGAAAATTTGGGCAATTCAGTTTGCGCCATTAGCTGTGTTTTGTGTGAAAGATAAGTTAAACAACAAACAAAATTTTCTTATCTTTCTTTACGTATTTGCATTACATTTTGGGTAATAGCAACGCTGCGATTGCTTAACTCTCTGACTGCGTTACGAAAATGTGTGCGCAACACAAAACGTTTTTTTCTTCGCTACATATATTCCATAAGAAAACTATGTTTAACGCTTACCGTGTATAACCAATTCGGAATCACGATTTATCTCATACAAGCGTATCGCTTCGTCCAGTTCCATTTGCGTTGAAATTGTACACGGATCATTCTCCTCGTCGACCCACTTGATGGTAAAGGGCTGAAAGAATTATGTTGAATGACATTTAATTATTCAATTTCAAATATGCAATTGGAATATATTTACTTGATCGGACGGAAAGCGACATATGCCGCGTATTTCGTGGCATAAGTTCTCATACGTTATGTTCTCATCAATGTAGGTGATCATGATTTCGCCATTGTAGGCGGTCTTCACTTTGATCTCGTTGCTGGCACTGTTGGCATTGGTGCCATCTGGTATGATTTGTGAAGGCATCTTCTGCATTGGAACTGGCGCTGTGACGTCGCTGCTGCTCGAATACGACTACAGTTCGCTTAAGTACAACAATGTCGCAGGAAATAATCACAGTATACGACTACTTTTTTTGGCGATTCTTATATTCAAGGCTCATAAGTACGCGTTGGCTTTGGGCTTGAAAGCTGAAAAGAATAATTAAAATGTAGATATAGTGAAAAAAAATCTGAAAATATATTTTAACCCGATTGATTAATGGATGAAGATAGTTGCTGAGTGCTATTTGTATGAAGCATTATAATAAGTTTCTAGCTTTTCTGGAGCTAAAATTTACATCACATTCATGAGTTATCAAAGAACTGCAACAATATCTTCTGATTGTGCATTTTTCGAATCAAATTTAATGAATTTATTGGAGTCACACAGTGTTCAAGTATTAAAGTTTCGGTTTTTTAGTCCAGGTATGAATGTCCTATTTAGTGTAAATTTTACCAAAACCAAACATGAGACCTGGTCCTATGAATGGGCTTTCCGCCCTACTTTTTACTTTGCTTTTGTAATCACAGCTATTTCTAAGTTTAGAAATAACACATTAACTGTAAAAATGGTAAAAAAAAGAATATTAAAAGATTTTCTTTCAGAAACTATTCAGTTTAAGAAAAAAATTCTAATATAGATTAGGTTACACTGGTTGGCCCTAAGGCCTCGCATAGACTCCATTCTTGTCTCTAGCGCTACCAGAAGGACATCCCTAACGTTAAAATTAATCGCATAGATCTATAAATACACGAGCTCTCTTAGAGAACCTTAGTGGGACTTTTGAAAGGCTTATCAGTCTCTCAATCAGCGGAGAACCTAAGTGAACCAATCGTAATATTGAGAGCAGAGCACAGTCAGAGAAAATGTCCCCGAACTCTGTGCAAATGTCACTGTTGATGAGGCCTAATGTGGGCATGGACTTCCACCAAGCAGTAAACCTTTTATAGTCACAGAACGATCCTGCACTTCCTCAGTGAGATCGGCAACATATACCTAGTATACTTCTCATCGTATGTATGAAATATGATTTTCGCGGTTTTACATGCGAACATATTCTTCCATCTCAAGTTCGCCCTCTTTTTTAGTTTTTCCTCTAAGTCTCTATAGATTGCTTGCAATATTCTTAGGAAGTAGGAGGATTGTTCGATCGGGAGACGAGCCCCATTTTTCGCTATTTAACCAGCCCCTTCGTTGCCATCTATGCTCTTTTGTCCGCGTACCCAATACTTAGAATAGAATAGAATTAAATGGGGTTTGTGACTCTGAGACCAGAAAAGGTCTATTGTGCCCCCTAGAAGTTGTTAGAGAACATCCCCTAGACCCACCGATCTAATGTAGCTTAGTAACTCACGGGGGCTTAGGTGCTTGATGTTCTCTATTTTGCAAGCCAGAACTGACCCAGGTAACGCATCCTGCTACGACATGCCGCATCCATGGATGCCACGATTGGACCATTTGGACTAAAAATGGGCCTTTTTATTTCATTTGGGCATTTGAGCCAGTTTTGTGTAAAGTAAAAAGACTAACTTTTTGAGGACAATCGGTAAAAATGTCACTATAAAAGTTATGTTTTGTTTTGGTGTTAAAACACAATTTGTGGAAATCAAAATTTGGTCCTTTCGCTCCCATTCTGGGCCTTTTTTTAGTAAAATTTTGGTACAAAAAATTTTAGTTGTTGGTATGCATACGTTTTCTTAGTCGGCAGTGCCCAGTTAGGAGACCAGTAATTTGTCTAAGCTGATTGTTCCTCAGTCTGAGGCGTTTTTAACTCCATTTGGAATTATAAGCTTTGAAAAAGAACTTCGATTGCCTAAGACCCGAGGCGCTAGAGCAGTGTTTTGAATTCCCGGTTCTTTCCTGAAGTCTTAGAGACTCTGTTATGGCGTTTTCGGCCATCCCAATAAAGGGCTCTGGTCCCAGGGGGCCGTGGCTGCCGCAATTTCTAGGCTGTCCGCCTCCCGTTTCCGTTGATTCCTCTGTGTCCTGGGACCCAGCGCATTTTGACCGGTATATACCTAGTTTATTCAATGCCTCTATGCATTCCAGCACTAACCCTGAGGTTATCTCATATGAGATTAGTGCTTTGTTGGCTGCTTGACTACTCAATAGATACTCAAGCTGCAATGATAAGTCAACGTTTTAAAAAAATCAACGTAAAAAAAGTCAACAAAACAAACTTTTTAACTACAATTCAGTTCATTAAATATAATCTGCATATTACAAATTCGTTTCAAAATCAATACAATTGAAATTGAAAACGAAATAAGAACACTTCGATTTGAAGAATCAAACCCAAGAAAACTACAGCAATTTGCACTGAAAATTTTTCAAAGTAAAAATAAAATCCATTGAATTTTTTTTATCGTTGTGTTGTAAACTGCTGAAATCGCCTTGACCAAACCTTAGATTAGGTTAGATTGGAGTGGCAGCCTACTAGAGAAAAGTTCACTTAAGCACAACTTATGGCTGATTGTGATACCACCAAATTGAAAAAACCTTAAAAAATACATTTTTTTTTCAATACATTCCATTCCAAAATGTTGAATCAAACCTTTTACTAAACAAAAGTGTTCAATAATGAATTGTTAATACTAACAACAGAAAAACTATACAAAAGAAAAAACTAAAAGTAAACACTCTGGCCAAACCTTTCAATACATTATTTTTGTTAATTTTAATTAACGAAATATCAATTAACAACAGAAAGACCATTCAAAACAAACAAATACTGAAAGTAAACGCAGCTCTCAGTAATTGAAGAAAATTCAACACAATATTTTGCAAGGCTGTGGCAACACCAATCAACCCCAACCTCACACCCACTGCACATCGGAGCGATTGAGCGACGACACTTTTGCACACAGCATCCGCCCCCTTCGCACGTGCACTTAATGATGCTCGGCATATGCCGATAACGACGTTCAAATGCGAAATGTAAACAAAACGAAAGCGGTCAGCTGAACGGGTGGGCGGCGAAAGGCCGCAATCAACAAGTGGTTGTTTTTAGTTGAGCAAAAACAACACACAGCAAAATCTAAATTAAGCGGGAAGGGAGCGTGAATGCCACACCGGAACAGTTCGCATTTCGAGAAAAACGGCAGCGAATCGTATAATGGAATAAGAAAACAGAAATTAGTGTTAATTGCTAATTCGTGCCGATTGCAAAAGCAAGATTTGAGCAAACTTTGTTCAAGCCACAAGACCGCATAATGGCGAAATGTTTGTTCTTGTTTTGTTGCTGTCATAAACGAAAAGATTGAAGCATAAATTGAAGGTGAAGCAGTGACTAATTTGAGCGCAACGTGATTAACGGTCAATGCGAAAAAGCCATTTATTTCGAACAATGGCAATTGGAGTCCAGCTGTTTTCGCTTAATTGCACACTAAAGCAATAAAATTAAGAACAAATCAACTCGATAAAACTAAAACTTAAGCGTTTCTCACATTTGGAAGAGTAACGATAGCAGTTGACCGGAAAAGGTCAACAAATCGTTGGTCGTAGATGGAACACAGTGTGGCAACCACACCAAAGGGCCAATGCTCGCTATGCTGCTTCAGTACGCACACGACCCGCACCCCGTCCCCCCCCCCAAATGAATCTCGAATGCAACAAGTGCCGACTTGACTTTTTCAGTCGTCTCTTGGCCCACTGTGCCCAATCGTGACTTGTTCTAATTAACGCACACACGGCCGCCACCCACTGTTGGCGCCTTTGTTGCAACACCACATCAGCCACTCCCAGTGCCAGCGACTGGCGTCTAATAACTGCCAGCAAATTGCGCGGCTGCTTGATTTCTTGCCCATTGCCCCCGGCACGGCTCACTTGTGTGCAATCGTGCCAAAGAGCAACAGTCATAGCAACAACAAAACCAACAACACTCGCAACGATGACACCTCCAGCAGTCAGCCAGCACCTTTCGAATGGCAATGGTTGGCTGGTCGTTGGCCACAACTGTTTGGTCTGGTCTGGTTTGGTTTGGGTTGGCTCTTTTTCGCTTGTCTTCCATTCCGCCGCACCATTGCTGCCGCATTCTTTAGTCTGACTGTCTTATCGTCGGCCACTTTATCGTCTTTTCTGCTTGAGTTTTTTCTTCGTTTCTGGCCGTCGCTAGCAGCGCCATTTTTTATTAACAATTTCCTGCATTTTCTCCGATATTTCGCCGATTTTCTTTGGCCAGTCTCGCTGTCAATGGCAATTTAGGCCATTGGCAAGTCGTCGTCACAATTCAGTTTGCTGCCATTTTTCTTGGCATTTTACACCAACACTTACTTTGCCACTTTGCTGCCACTGTATTTTTGTTGCTTTGTGTTCGCTCTATTGCAAAAATTTCAGTGGAAAAATCAACGAGTCAACGGAAAAGCGTCACAAACGCAGCACATATTCATAAACTAATTAAGCGCACAAACAAAAACAAAAACACACAACTAAAAAAAAAAACAACGAAACAGAACTGCTAATTGTTGCCAGCAAATTAATTTAATTTAATTAGGAGCAGCCAGCAGCAGTAGAAAAAATCCATGCGCCACGGTAAACAAGAAATTCAACCGACAAATGGATAACTTGTCAAAAGTGCTAGCGATGGGAAAGTAATCTTTTGGCATTTTGCTGCACACGTAGCTGCGTGCCAAGCCGTTACAACGATAAAACGCGAAGAGGAGTAAGCCGAAATAGACCATTACCAATGCCGGCTAGTGCACGCCAGATGGCGCGCTGCTGACCACCGCGTAGCAGTGCAGCCAGCTTGGGCTTACAAAATGTAATAGATGCAATGTGGCTAATGTCAACATTGGCTCACGGCCATTGACAGCACTTTGAAAGTTATCTTTCCCACTCAGTTTTGTGTAGATTTTTGCAGAGTCCGGTTGGATGTGAAACGTGTGGCCGGCCGAACAGTGTACGCAAAACCGCACAAAACAATAAAGAAAAAGGAAACTGGCGTGCAGTGAGCGGCAATAAGAGAAGTAATACGCTAGTACAAAGTGCATAAACATTGAAGATAGCTCAACAGTGAATTGTTGGTAGATGTAAGCCAAGTGCAAAGTGAGCAATGCAATGCAAGTTTGAAAGCAAATAAGTGACAAAAAGGAAACCGAACGTGGTAGCATGAAGTGCAGTCGTTGGTTTGCGTTTTAGTTGCCGCGAGCGCTGCTGACGTGTGTAGAGTTGCTATAGTGCGTTTTGTACATACATACATATGTGTGTGCAACAGTGGAGAATTCGCTAGCATTGCTCATGGTTTATTTTTTCTTATTTAAATACTTTTTTTTAGTGTGAAACATCTAACAAAAGCGAATGCAAGTAAAAAGTGGTTTTGAAACCAACACAACGATCACCGTTGCCGCTGCTGCATTTTTATCTGTCTCCAGCTTTCCTTGGTGTCTGCTTTCGCAGCAATTTCGTTGTTCGCAACTGTCAGTGTTGCATTTCAAGCAGAAAGAACAAATTGACGTATTTGCAAAATGATTTGGGCAATTTTCATTTGTTTGTGAATTAAATGTGGAAAGTTAATTTAAAATATAATTTATCCTTTAAATATTTGATGCGTGACTCTCTGTGCTGACAACTCTGTGCTGCCTGCATTTTAATCTATTGTTTTCATTATTGTTCCTTTGTCCGCTCTCCTCCTAGCTGCTGCCTAATGTTTCGTGTGCAAGTAAAAAAAAGTCACATAAAAAATGAAGTGTAAAAAGTGCATTTAAATTAAAATACAACCAATTAAAATACCGCTGCGCTGGTAAATAGAAAGTCGCGGTCAAAAAATCAAATACAACTTTAGTGCTGAAGACACAAACAACACAATTGGGATTAAATTCAGGTATGTTGATGTGTTTGCTGCTTCATTAACTTTTGTTTAATTTGTACATTGCACACTTAAATGATTTTTTACCTGGCGTCAAGTTTTTTGGGAAAGGCAAAAAGCCGAAAGTATTAACCATAAAATGCATGAAATATTTTCTTGTTTGTTTAAAACACATGTTTTATTTTAAAGCAAGTTACTAGCGAAAACTGAGTTTTAACCCTTTGAGAACAGAATTATGTCAGGTCCTCTTTCCTAAAAAAAAAATTTAAGAAAATGCATATGAATTGACTAAAATAAAAACCCAAACTAAACATAACTAAAATGAAAAAGAATTTCATAACAAAAAAAACGTTTGTGGAAATAAGAAACAAATGTTAAATAATAGCAAAAACTCTTTGAATTTAGTTGTTGTTTGATAAAGTTATAACGGGGTTTAATTAGAAGACATATAGTACATATATGTTAGTGCTACTTTAGTTGGGCCAATGCATTTGAGGGTTGTTGGTTAACCCTTACTCTACGACGAGAATATATGACCCGCACTGGGATTAACACGGTTCAGTAGTTGTTCGTAAGGTCCATTCTGATTTGAGTTCAATTACATGAAGCAGTAGCAATAATGTTATCAGGATCATCAAAGTCTTTAGTCATAAGTGTCCCATTATAAGTTGATATATAAAAAGTTTGAAAGTGTTAGTATTAAACCAAATTAATCTTACGGACATAAACTATGAAACAAAGAAGTGGCACGCTATTTTGACCCACTGTCTGCCATAGCATTTTATTTTTTATTCATGAATTTTTATTTATTTATTTATTTATTTATTTATTTATTTCTTACGGCTACATCAAGCCTAGTTCATAAACTCTAAAAAAAGGATATTTTATTGTATAACAATACTAATATTCAAACTCAACTTAATGCGAACCTTTGACTTATTTTTTCATTAGAAAAGGGAACGTTCAAGATGGGTTAACTGCAGAGCTTTTAATAATACGGTACTTTTCGTTTAAAGCGAACTTCGAGGGACTGGGCAAAATGGCTCGTTTTAACCAAAAGTTCGCTTTAAAAGGGGTCCGTAATAAGCGAAAACATACAGCGCGTACTTTTGAAATTGGTTCGTTTTAGGCGAAAAATCGTTTTAAACGGGTTCGTTATAAACGAAAAGTACTGTACATACTTAACAAATTCTAGAATGTCAACCAAATTGACAACAAAATGCTAAAATAAAATATACCTTATTTCATTTACGGGTTAAGAGCTTTGAATTGTTTATTATTTATTTAATAAGATGCCCATTTTATATTTATTTACAGCAACAATAACAGTTTTCCATTTGTTTAGGCAATAAAAAAGGCAAATTTAATCACTTAATTGTCATTCACAGTCTCACATTCGATTTTACTCAAATTTCGAAGTAAACATGTAATGTCCATATTTGAAATTGTCATCGAAATCGCTTCAAGTAACAGGCTCACCCAATGTTTGACCAATGTTGTTGTGTTTCATTTGCTTTTATTCATTTTACAGCAATTTGAACGCTCTTCGTCTTAGACTGATCAATAGAACAAAGTTTACTCAGACATGACGAAGGGTGAAGGGTGCAGCGTACACTGTGCTTTAACCCAGACATGCCGACCTTACATAGTACACCTGTTTTAAAGGTTCTGCGAACCATAGACTTACTTCCCTCGTATCAACTCTATACATTTCGAAAAGTGTTCACTGAAGTTTGTTTATGGCACTGAATATATAGATGGATTAAGTATAAAACTCTACCTACATTGGCGGCGATTGAAGGGAGACTTGATCCTACAGCTCATAAAGTCCCTGTCTAATTTAATATTGATTGATGTTAAAGCCATATTTTTGTTGGATAAACTATTTTCGTTTAACCAAAGCTTCAGCTATGATTTTTTAAATTCCAAATTATACGCCCGAACAACGACATCCTAATGATGGGCCATAAATAATAACAAATTTCCTTTGATCAAATATGAATCTGTTAAACGCATTTAAGCTCTTCTCTTTCCTGTCCGCACCGTTTCCCCACACCCTTCGATCATAGTACTAGTATACTCGACAAAGTGCCTTTAAACATTTCATCAAAAATTTCTTACCCACATCCGTGTCACATCGTTTTACTACACTTTGGAAAATTACAACAAATTCACCAGATACCGCATAAATTTAATTCAATCTTTCACTCCAGCCGCTGATATGCGTTCCTTGTTGTGGCTGTCGGTACCGTAGTCGTCGTTGGTGTTTTTTTCTCTCTTTTTTGTTGTTGTTGGTACATTTTATATTGCCATAAAGCGTATAAATCAATAAGAAGCAAAGTATATTCTCAGTTGAGATTTGTGTGGGAATTGCTGCGGCCTGAGCACGGCATAAATTTGCCATTTGTAGGCAACTAATTCGCACTCGGCTCGCGCTCTTGCACTCTCTGTGCGTATTTGCCACACACTATGTCCCGCTCGTAGTTGCTCTGCCTTTGGCTCAGGTTTCCTTGTTGTTCATATCACTGTCCAGAAGGTGGGCGCACATATGCGCTCATTTTGCAATTCCCGCTTCAAAAAACGAGTGCCTCTTTATTCCTATGCCGAGCAGCCGAGCAGCCGAGTCTCAAATTAGCTGAACACCGCATTTTTCGTTTCAGCGGTGTTTCTTTTTGCTTGACAATGTATGACAAGTGACTTTTTCAGTAGATGCCGCCTGCAACTGGTGATAAGTTTCAGCGCCCCTGTTTAGATAATGGAAAACAATACCTGACCGGTAAAAGTGCTCTAACAGGAGTGTGTACAGTGGCAATGTGAATAATAGGCACTGAAAGCATCATTGAGAATTTAAACAAAAAAATTATAATTGTAAAGAGGTTAAGTTGGTTTGGAGTGGCAAACTACAAATAGACCTTAATAGACACTCTTTGTGATATCGAAAAATGAAATAGGGTATCCCTTAGTCAGATGTAATGAATGAAACCGTTTCTAGGATCATCAGTAACCAGGACCGCGAAGACAATATTTCGGGATGCACGTACTCCTTCTTCTTAGAGTTATGCTTCTCAAAACACTTAAACATTGCCATATAACTATAAAATCCGGTACTTTAAACCCCGGGCCTGGGTAATAACCTACCCGACAGGCTTCCCCTCCCACCAGGGCTGTCTGCAACTTAATATTAGATTTTACAATTCTAGTGGAATACTCAAGTAAAGTCAAATTAATATTTGCCTTGCATTCAAAACCTGGTGAGGACTGTGTCCCATAGAATTTAAACAGTTTGATATGATTTAAAGTGGGCATTGCTTTGAAATGTTAAGGATTGTAAAAGATGAAATCTTAATTGTGCAATGATTGTTTAAATGAATAAATGAAATGAAATAAAAAATTGTCATGAACTGAAAATTAACCATTACAATCAACATATCACGTCTCTCAACACAGCCCACTGGACACTCCAGGTGGACACTCAAATAGGGATGATCAGTTTAATCCTTTCGCTACAGATTTATTAGCAACATTCCATAAGAAATTTTTTTAATTTTTATACTCGAACCCTGTATTTTAGAGTGTTTTTCTATGAGAGCAACTACATCGTTGTAGCTGTAATAATTACTTAAACATAAAACTTTTTACGCATAACGAAAATTTGAATATTTCTTCATTACTTCAGCCAAAATTAAAAAAGTAACTAAATTGAAAGAAAACGTCAAATTAAAAAGTTCTTTAATTTTTGCTGCTTCTTCTTCCTTTACTATGTCAAGATATACCATTAAAAAACCGTGTATACTTCTCTTCTTTAAACTTTAATATTCAGTTTATTAATTTCGTATTTTTCCTAAAACTTCAAACTATTCTAAGGACAAACAAAAAATGTATTCTTGAATCTACAGAGGGTTCAGACGTCCACAAAGTAGCATTTTGCCATATGTCAAAATGCAGGGCCGTCGAGAGGATATCAGGGCCCGGTGGTAGTTACCTCCGGCCAGGCCCGGATTTACCATACAGGCATTGTAGGCAGTCGCCTAGAGCGGCAAGAATTGAGGGGCGGCAAATTTAGAAAACTTAGAAAATTTGTTCATTTGTTGTTGTTGTTGTTTTTGTGGGAATTCAATTTCCCGCCTGGTTTGTTGGCACGCGTACGAGAAAACAATCGATTTATACTACCAAAGAAAATAAACATACAGAATGCACAAGCAAAAAAAAACAACTATTCGTACCAACCTAATTCCACCATTCAAGAAATTTTAATAGGGGGACGCGGTAATTTTAGCTTTTTAAACTTTTCCCAAATTTTGAAATTCCGATTGAAATCCGGGCCCCGCTAGAAACTCCGGGCCCGGTGGGAATCCCACCTTTACCACCCCCCTCTCGTCGGGCCTGCCAAAATAGTTCAGGTATTTGAAGTATTTGCATTTTAAAAACCAAAAAATATCTAAAAATCCGAGTATTAAAATTAATCTCATGTTGGTTCTAATTTATTTTCGAATACCCAATACTAAGTCCAAGCTCTAAAACTTCATATGATGTCTATACATATAGCACACTAAATACAAAAGAGTCACATCTCAAAGTTTTCAAAATCAAAATCTACTTTTTCCCATAAATCAATTCACACTACACATCTCTAACTATTTACTTCAAAAATTTTGCTCTTATCACTATTTTCTTGAACTGGAAAAACACTGTGTGTCTGTTTCTTACTATGTTAATTTTATTGTTTCTCTTTGCCTCTCCTGAAAATTTGAGATTTTTGAGTTGTGACTCTTTTTTATTTAGTGTGCGATATATTCTTATTAATCATCGAAAATATCGTTTGCTCTAGTAAAATATTTTCTCTCCCTAATGTTTTCCAAGGGCTAAAATCCTTCAAACGCGTCTGTCATCCAGCGCTTCACTTGCTCCCGTTCGGCTATTCGCTGTTGTCACTTGCAACAGCAACGCTCCACTGTGTTATCTCTGGAAGCCCGAAAATCGTCTGAGAATCGCACTGCACGAAGCAGACAGCGCCTGTGTGCGGCAAGCTCGGCTGTTTGTCCCCCATGCTCCAGTCACCCTTCACCCCTGTTATCTGGCCCCCTGCACTAGCGGCGTTGGTTGTCGTGCTGTGTCGGTTGTCGGCTGCCGCAACAAGCTTCGGAGTTGGCCATGCAACTCTCTCTCTTGACTTCGCCTACGGTGTGCCGAGTCAAGTCGAGGCGGCCGGCTGTGGCTCGCTTCAATTGCACACACTCTGGTCGGGTTCAGTTCATCGGAGTTCAGTCGTACAACTCGGTTTAGCGTGCGGTTAGCTATTCTGGTGCTGGCGCGGCCACTGCTGCAGCTCCGCTAGTGAAAATTTTGAGCAAGAAACGCCAAGAAGCAAGAGCAGACAAATTCAGATTTTTGGGGGAAAATAAGCCACGGCAGTGAAAAATCAATGCACACCATTTGTTCAAAAGTGAATTGAAGTGAACTGCGTGAATCGTGTGGCTGGCGCGCGGCGCGTAAAATTGCGGCTACGAGTAAATTGCTGGCGATTCGTTTGGTGGTGTATTGAATTTGCAAAAATGGTAATTTGCCCATTTCGTGAGTATATTGAATGGACACGGTGAAATGATTTGGCTCCTTTCGTTGTCGCTTTCCCCGCACTCTGTGCTGTGCTGGTGGAGTAATGAGGTGTGAAATGGAGTGAGAGCTGGCAGCGGGCGCTGTTGGTGTAGTCGTGTAAGAGCGGGGAGTACCGGCGTGCGGGCTCACTTGCTCACTTTTAGCTTATACCAAACTGAACTGAACTGGACTGCGCCAAAGAACCGACGAAGCGGCAGCGAAATGTGGAAGTGGAAGGAAGCGCCGTGGAGCGCGCACAGGGAGGCACGCACTCCTCGCACATACACACACACACACACTGATGAAGGCGAATACAAAAGGTTACGATTTTGCGGCAGCGTTCACGTACTAGATGTCGTGCACACGATGGGGCGTCTCGGCGGCGTAAAGTTCCCGGCCGGCCCAATTCGGCCGAACGGTCGTGGTCGTATGGCCTGCGCCCGTTTGGCCTCCGCAAGAAGTGCACGCCCGGCGCGCCTAACTGCTTGCATGCGTTTGCATTGTTATTGCTGTTGTTGGTGTAATAACAATATTGTTGCAGCTGCATAGCGGTTCGGTCACTTGCTGCTGCTGCTGCTCCAAAAGTGGCCATTGTATTTTTGCCCAAATCGGGCAGCAGCCTCAACAGCAGTGGGCGCGGCACCCGCGGAGACGGCGGCAGCCCAAAGTGCATGGAACGCTGGCTGCGTGCTATGCGCGCTGGTTGCCGCTGCTGCTCTGGCCTAAAGTTCATTGTAGCTGTACATGGCTAAAGCAGCGGCAACAGCCGCAACAACAAACACAACAACAACAACTAACACCGGGTGCATTACTCCATTGGGCTGGGTTGGCTGTTTGTTCTTGTTTCTGCAATCTGCGCTGACCAAATAAAGATTTCTTCGCTGTTGTCGCTCTGCTGCCGCTCGCTGTCGGCCATTGGCACTGGCTCGGCCGTTGTTGTTTCGGCCAAATGCATAATACAGCATTGCCAAGCTGCAAGCAAGCCCATGTTCGTGCGTATTTGTTTTCATGTTTTCTTTATTTGTTTTCTTTTAATTTATTTCTCTTGTTCTTGTCACTGTTTTTCGTCTGCTTTTCTCCACACGCTCGCCCAACCGTTGCGCGCTTGACAGCTTTTGCCTGCTGGTCGCTGTTACTCCTACGGCTTTTCTTCGATTTGGGTTTTTGGTCATGACAGCAGGCTGACAGCTTCAGCCGTACAACTTGTGGCAAAAGCGAAACCATCGCGCGACCAACACCAACAACAACAACAACAACGGCTCAAAGTCTGTGCAACCAGCAAACAGCACCGTTGGTGATCCGCCAAAAGACCTCTTCAAAACTTTGACTTGAAACTGGTTTTCTTGCCGCGACCATTTTTGTTTGGGGGTTTTTTTTTTGTTGCCTCGTACTCGCCTTTGACTATGTCTTTGTTGTTGGTGTCATCGCTGTCAACGTTTTTGGTAGCTTTGCGCTCTTGTCTTGGCCGTTGTTGCATGTAGTTGCTGCAAATTATTCATACTGTTGCATGTTTACAATATTATTGTATTTTCTTTTTGTAGTTTCTGTTGTTGTTGTAACTGTCATTTCATGCTGACAATGTACTCCAAATATGGATTTCAGGGCATGTTATTGGCATTTTGCATATGACAGCTCGTTCCTTGTTTCCTGCCTTGTAGCCATTATTTCACATTGCAAGTCATTGCATCCTGTTCGAGCGCACTTGAGTATTTTGCATATGCCAATCTAGCTTACCATTTATGATTGTTCCCACTTTTGTTGCTGCACAAAATTGTCGACAGCAAATTATTGGCCAAAACCCGTAAATTACTGTTAATTATTGGGGCCAAATGTGGTGGGGGCTTAATGGCATTTCGAACCAGTCTAAGAAAACTCAGCAAAAACAGGATTTCTTCTCAAGCTTCTGCAGTTTAGCTTACCACAACGGTTGGGTTGTGAATATGATTTTGCTTTGTTTTAATCTGTTTTCGTCAATTAAAATAGATGTAGAACAAAAGAAGTAAGTAGACTTGGTCTATATTTGACTTCAGCCAATCAGAGCAATTACTCTTCCTAAGAAGACATCAAATCAGAACTGGGTTCTTACGGGTCACTACTTGTGAGGTGGCCATGCTAAAGGTATAATTTTTACGTTAATGAGCTTTGTTGAATTATGTCTGCAGCTTCTGGCAGAGAGATTATTCTACTTCTTGTTGTCAGAAACAAACGTCAAACGCTGGTTTTTAGTTACTTTACTATGGGTTTCTTTACTTTGCAGTTGATAAATGCTTCAACTGAATTAGCAGTGGAAAAGTGTAAGAAACTTAAAATAAAATTAAATATTATAGTGGGTCTATGTCCCTCTTGGCACAGCCTCCTGACCTGGGAGAAGACATCATTATTTATGCTGTAGTGATGGAAGAAAGTAGTTGATGTAGTTTGAGATCTCCTCCTATTGTGAGCTAGAAAATTATTAATGGTATTGTCTAAAGTTTCTTTAGACAATGTTTGTTTGTTTGTTTAGACATTTTTGAAATGTTTTCGAAATTAGAGTAAACAATTCGCTTTTAAAGCTCTATAACACTTAACGGTACAGTAATTATAGTAAGTAGTTTCTACACTTTCGCATTGGGCCCCTTGACAGCTGTCCATGTACGATACTCTTTGATTCTTATCGTCCTGGCTACCCTTTTCTCCAGTTATTGAGTCATTTTTAACGCTATGAACTCAGTTTCTCTGCTCTATTTAACCCTAATTCCCAGAAGTAAGCCTCACAGTCTCACTAAAGATTTCAAATGGTGATAAATCCAAAAGATTTTCGATTCAATTATTTAATGTAATACTCTAATGGAATGTTAGAATTATATTGCATTTATAAATTTAACATTTTAGACAGATTTTGTACTTTTTAAACAAATGTTTTTAGTAATTTAGCTCATATAAGCCTGACAGTCTCACTTCTGGCTTTACGTTACTTTTAAAATTCTGGCATTTAGGGTTAATATGGGGCATAAATGAAGCTTAACTGACATACCTCAATAAGTATTCGGCATTAATTTTGGTTGTGAGTAGTTGACATGGTCTGTCCTCACTATAAAATTAACTGTAAAAAAGAAATATTGTCTCTTGCTGATTTTACGCAGTAAAACTAATCGCAAATAATAAAATAAACACCAACTGTTTACATAAATTCAACAATTTTTAGACCCTTGTCAACATAAAATCAAATAATAGAGACTGCAAAACTGCTCAATATTAAACAGTTTTGCTCATTTTTCCCCAAGTTGTTGTCCTCTCAACTTGTCCAATTCTATGTTCTTTGAATTCTTGTCAACAGTCACCCCATTTTTCTAGATGAAATGCACAGATTTAAATGCATTTCTTATTGCGACCATTTTATAAATTACACCATCTGCTCCTCCTTCATCCACACTACATTTTTTGCTCATCGTTTTAACTAGATCCTCATTGTAATTACTATTTTTAGCCAGCCATAGACTCCAACCAGTCGCCAGTTCCATCGCTCAACCTCCTCGGCTTCGGACATTCTTTCGTCGACTTTGAAAGGCAAACAGCAATCAATGCATGATTTGCCCTTAACAACCCGTATAAAGTATTGCTTGGGCGACTCCAGGCTGTCGTTCCTTCGTCATAGAGTTTGCACTTTTCAGCATAATTTCCAGCTCAATCAAGTTTCGAATTGTTGCGCCGCAAGCAACACAACAAAATTCTGCTGCAAATCATGCATTAGTGGTTGTGCTGTCTGCTTGTTGCTTGATTGTATTTTACTATCCTTTCGGAAAATTTCCTAACCATAAACAGCGCCGCGCACACACACAACGAATGTCACATGCTGGCCACATGTACGAAATGTGTGTGACACTTGGCTGAGCCTCGGCGCCGGTGGTACGGAATTAAGACAATGCTGGCATGGCCGGAACAATGCACTATTTTGATTACTCACCCATTTGTGCAGTCGTTATCATCAGCAGCGGCACTCCGCCCCCGCACACCCCTATCTGCTACCCCATTTGCAGCGCGAACAAGCATTGTCCATAAATGAGCGCTACTCGCTGCTCATGCAGATATGTGAACCCCACTATCCGCATTAACCGCTGCTGACATGAGCATTTGTAGTGCAATTTAATGCTTTCAATTTTGTATTTTTTGAATTGTGTAAAGCCGGTTCAACAACACCACCAGCGCCAGCACTAGCACCAACAACAGCATCCCCCAACCAATGCCGGCGCTCCGGCGGCATTGCAGCCGACCACAGCCCAGCCACCCACAATTCATTGCCTACTAACCGTATATGCGGTTAGTTTGGTTCTCCCGGCTTGTAGTGCCCAGCTTTGGGGTGGTGGTGATAGTGCGGCCGCTGTTGTTGTTGTTGTTGGCGTTGTTCTAATTGTAGTACCGCTCGGCGCGCGAGTATTTCCCATTTTTCCCCACATCACTTTTCGTCACATTTGCTTTTCGCCGGCTTCCCGGCCTAATAAAAAATGTGTGTCCGTATGTATGTGCACTTCTATGTGTGTAACTATATTTCACATGGTTCCCCACCTCTATCCTGCATCCCCCTTCCTACTAGTTATGCACGCCCACTACACTACGTCGCTTCGTACTATTTGCACTGCGGAATCTGCATATCGCACTCGCACGCAACACTTGACTTTTTAGTAACATTTTCGTCGTGTTCTTGTTGTTGTTGCAGTTGTAGTTGGCACAACTTTTGACTCTTGTGCGGTCATTGTCGTGTTTCACTCTATGCGGTTTTTGCTGTTGTAAAAACGTGTATGCTTTGCCATTGTTTTGTTGCTACAACATGTGGCATTATTTGCTGTTGCTTTTGCTCTGCCGTTTGCTGTTGTTTTCATTTTTTGTTGCATCGCCACACCATGAGCGATATCAGGTGCTCCAATTCTATCACCTGTCGCTCTCAATCGCTGCAATGCTCGCACGCTTCGATTCTAACTCTGTATTTCTTCCCGCCTTGTCTGCGTTTTCATTGCACTTCCTTTGTGGCATACATTGTCAGTCGGACCTGAGACTTGGCAACTTTTTCCAGTCCCCCTCCCGTATTGTGCATTGAATACAGTTGGCTCGCTTCTATTCGACACAATTTGCCAATTTGCATTTATTACTTGCATTGTTTATTGTGTTTAGCTTTTAGCATTCAGTTTTGAAGTTGCCTGCATATATTGCTGACGCATTCGTCACTCGAAATTTGCCAGTCGTAGTTGGTTTCCTTTCATCTAAAACCGGTATCATAAACTCTCCGCCTCTCGCTCTGCTCAACGCGCACTGCCAACCGTTCGCTCCCTCCTTCGGTTTGCGCCAGCTGTGTTCCTTCATGCTCTCTCGCGCTCGTCCCAACATCTGTCCCTCTCTCACTCTCTTTTACTATGCGCCACACTCGCTCTGCCTTGCCCCCATGTTTCGGGCGCCCACAGTTGCAGTTGCATTTGGAAAAAATTTAAAATTTCCTGTATCTACATCGCAATCACACGACTGCCGTTGTCGATTGCATTAAAAAGTAATTTCTGGACATGGGAGCACCTCCGCTCGTGCCATCCGCACAATGTGCGTGTATACCCAAATCGGCAGGTACTCCTTTTGACTTGTGCCATACCCAGCCACCCACTTCATCGGTTGCGTTGCGGCTCTCTAAACGCTGAACGCTACCGTGCCATGCATTTGCTCCAGTTTGCGTCTGGCGTGTGCCAACCCGCAGCTGCCTTAACCGCATAGCCGTCCATGGCGCATGTTAATGGAAGGCAATATTCCAGCGACTGTTGTTTGTGTTTTGTGAATGAAATTGTAATATGACCTTTTACAATTTTATTAATACACACACAGACTGCACCAGCAACAGCAACAGCGACAGCGACTACCCACCACCGTCACGGCGGTCGCCACCCGTTCACATTCACGAGTGTATTGACATTTCATTCCATTTCTCCAGCTACTACAGCGCGTATTTTTAATTGTTTTTGGGATGTGTGGGCGATTTTTTGTGCCAGAAAATCGGAATGTAGGCGGTGCTCGGTATGCACTTTCCGGGGCGAACAAGTTTTCCTCACACAAACAGATTCGTTTTTTTTATATACTGGAAACTTGTATAATCTCAAATGGCTTTTACTAAAATTTCATTTCATCTTGACTGTATTGTTTGTTTGTATTATAACACCGTGCGACAAAAATCAAAAAATTTCAAAACACACAAAAAAATCTATATACTTGCGAACCTGGAGGCCAAATGTAGTAAAACTGCGTTTATAGTTGTTCTCTCTGACGTCAGTCAAATTATCCATATCCAATAGAGAGAGGTATTAAATGTTGTATATCTTAAACTAATAAAGTTAGAGGGACGAAATTAGAGGATGTAGTCCTTTTGGACCAAAACATTAAATTTTCTAAGATACTAAGGATTTTTCTCTTTCATTTGATACCCATATTGTTATTCTACGATTCGCTCAATTTTTAAAATAAATGAAATTGAAATTTCAAAGTCCTTCAAAAAAAAATCCTGACGTCAGAGAGAAAAACTAAAAACGCAGTTTTACTACATTTGGCCCCTAGTTTCGCGAGTATATCGATTTTTTCGTGTGTAAAATTTGTTGTCGCACGGTGTAATCATATTGGTTAGTGAATAGTGGTTTTCACCATTTCTAGAAATTGTTTTTGAAAAGAAAATGTTATTGCTCTGTTTTGGTAGAGACAACTGCTAAGTCTGCTTGAAACCAATCAACAGCTGATTCGGTTGAAATTGAAATGTCATTAACCCTTTCCAACATGAAAATAAACCCGTTCTGTATGAATTGTATGGGCTGTAGTCCAATATATTGGATATTGTAACTGAAAGGGTTAAGCTACAGTTTTCAACATAATACTCGGTTGCATCGTCAGCATTTATAGTTTGCTGGACTTTGTGTAATGTAATTTGAAAGTTGAAAAGGAACCAAATGCCAGGATTTCATAAAGAACTCTCTACTACTCTTCAGACTAGAATTCAATTTAAAAACCTGAAATACATTTCAGCACATATCGAACTCCAATTAACAAATTCTGAACTGGCATTTCCGTACAGTCATACTCGTTTATAAAAGTAATGCATTTTGTCGAGATAATACTCACTTTATAGCGCTGACTTGCAAACTATTCTCAATCGTTATATGAGCAAATAACAAGATGTTTTGTGCACAACTGTTTTATTGTAAATCTCGTGCATGCAATTCATGCGTCACAATGCATGGCTCACTCCATTGCTCGCCTTGCTCAAAGTAAAAACTAACTAATTTTTTTTGTTGATTTTGTTTCTATACCCGATAGCTTGTTTCAATCTGAAATCTTATTGAAATTATTTTTGAATTTTCTCATTACAGTCTGCATTCCAGTGTTGGTACCCGGTTATCCACCAATTAGCTCCGCGGTCCTTGCCTTTCAATTGTCGCTGCCATGCACCGATCGTTGAAACCGCACGCACAGGCTAAGAAGGTACCACCACCTGCTATACCTGGCGATCCCGCGCCACAACATTATCAACAGCAGATACCGTTGTATCGTTTAGGCGGCAGCATTTCAAGTGCAGCTGGCAAGCAGCTGGACGATGGCATCATAATGAGTAGCATGGTATCGTCGCCATCGCTCGAGGAGGGCGGTTTCAATTTGCCACGCGAGACATCGGTCGCCTTACGCATGAAAGGTACGTCACACACACACACACACACACACACATACACACACACACACATACACCCATACATGCGCATGTGAGCATTGGAATTTTTAACTTTTCCTGTAATTGCAGATGAACTAACTGATTACACTACAGCCATGTCAACGTCAGGCACATCGCAGTCCTCACAGTCAGCCTCAAGCACGTCGGCCAAGCAATCTACTGTTCAACCGGCGCTGCTGCCCACCGCTGCCAATCCGCTGCTCAGCGGTTGTCCACCCACAATAGTGCCATGTCCCCCGCCCGTGTTTTGCGCCACACTGCGCGAGCCACTCACCCACAAGGCGGCTGTCTACTATCACCAGCAGCTGGCATTGCAGGAGGATCAGGGCATCGACTTGACACAGTCGCCGGGTCGCGACTCGCCCGGTTCATCGTCGGGCTCAGCTGGTTCTGGCTCGCGTCATTCCACGGCCAGCCTGGACTCGGGTCGCGCATCGTCGTATTTAACGGGCGTGTCGGGCGCTTCCATACGCGGCAGCGCCGGCGGAGCGCTCTCCTCGCCGCGCTGCAGTTCCGTAAGTTCGTGCTCGATCGGCAGCGTTGATCGCCAGCGCAACGATGAACTCATCATTGATTGGCTGATGGAAATGAAATACGAGGAATACGCACAATTGTTCATAGCAGCTGGCTACGATTTGCCAACAATCGCCCGCATGACCCCAGAAGACTTGACAGCGATTGGCATAAAAAATCCACACCATCGTGAACGCATTAAGCAGCGAATCGATAAGTTGCAAGTGTTGGATAACTTGCCACACTTTGTACCGGTAAGTCAAGTTTCGAGCTGTTGCGGCTTGTTTTCGTGTTGCCGTTGCGCATTTTTGTGGAGGCGTTAAATCTACAGCCATACAAACGAACGAACCATACAAAGCGAAGCGTAAAAACAGAATACGAATTGATGAATGGCAAATGATTTAATTGGATAAAACGTATGCAAATCAATATACAATCGTGGAATGCCAAACCACAAAAATATGATTTTATGAGTAAAAAGCGTCAATATATTAAACACATAGACGGATGCGAATGTTTCAAAAAGCGACGCGGTGATGGAATGTTATTTTTGTATAACGATAAGCTCGTCTTGACGTTTAACAGTAATGCCAAATGTTGTGCTTTGCATTTACGTTTCATCGCAATGGAATATTTTTGCATTAATTAGAAATATGGTCAGGCAACTAACGACGTGCCTGATTTGCTATGAATTCGCTAAGAAATACAAGCAGTGGCAAAATTAGCCACCGTTCATTGGCGACAAGCCTTTAATAGATTTGTACGTAATGTGAAGGTATGAAAATGTGTGTTTGACGTTGTCAACGTAATTATTTAGTTGCCGGTTTAATGCGGCTCGCCGCCATACACATGTCGCTGCATAATAGATAATAATTTCATACCTGCAAAACGACTGGCAGTGCTTCCATCTCGAGCATGTCAAGACGTGGCACAATTTTTAATGACTTTCGACGCGTCGCAACGAGACTGTTGCGCGCTTATTGAATGCGGAGTGTGGGCTGCGCGGCCCATGCAGCTAAATCAGTCTACGTGTGCGCGGCATATAGAGCAACGGTGTTGGCATTTACGTGACTTTCATTGTTTACATTCGAACGCGTTTCCTGCGGCCGACACAATACTGATTCATTTATTTACTTATTAACAACAATAATAATAAAAGTATCTGGTCATAGCGGCCTTTGTGGCTTTATGCATTCAGTGCGCGCAAAACGGGCAAGATGATGCCATGTCAACACTTGCTGTCGCAGACATATCATTGTACTGTTGCTGTACTTGTACATGTGGTTGCTTATTGTTGGCACTGCTGTGTTGTATTGTTTTTTGCAATCAACATAAAAACCGTCATTTATCCATTATTGTTTTTCGCAAACCACCACACACACTTGCACCGAGAGTGAAGCATTTGTCGACGCTTTAACTTATCTTTTGTATGAAGAGTTCCTCTTAATATGTACCTATGCTCACTATGTGTCCGTATGTATGCACCTATATAAATATAAATTGCAATATCTGCCGCATACAAGTTGAGTGCAAACTTTAGCACAAAAGTCGTTGCCATTAGCTTGAACGCATAGTTTTGCAGCTTATCTTCTATTTGTGTGTGGGTATTTTTTTTTTCTCACTTATCAATACTTTGGCACTAATTACTCCCTTGGCGTAATAAATAATATATGACGACGGCGACTGTTAGCGAAGCAATATTGAACCACTTGGCGAGAAAAATTAATTATGCACAACAGCATTTAATTGTTGATATTTAATTAAGCTGGTAGAACAATCGATATTTTTCAATTTATATCCAAAGTAACAATTTGATTGCATTCAAAAATTTATTGTGACGATATCATATCCTGTTTTATTATAGTATGTCGGTCATTCATTTCCACTTAATTTTAATTTTTTGCACAAAAACTGTATTACTCCACGCAGTGTCGCACGTAAGAGAAAGTTTTTGGGGGTTAAAATGCTCCAAATATCTGTTTGTTAAAAATGAGTGAGTGTCAAATAAGGTTTCAAATAGTATTGGCCCAAAAGTTGTACGCTGAACCTTCCAAATTTCTCCATTCTATTTTGCTTTATTTTTGTTTGGCTTAAGATTTTTGATTATTTTCCGCAATATTCGTACACTGTGTCTTTGAACATGATTAACACTGACTATAAATCTCTCTTCTAATAAATCTCAAAACCGCATTCCAAAACTTCCGGCAATTTTGCAAACTCTCAGCAATCTGTGCATGTAATTGTTTTTAATTGCCATATAAAAATGTTCAATACCATATTTTTTCTTATCTACTTACATACACACCGCATACAATTGTTGGTTATTACCTAAGCCAGTTTTCAACAAATTTTTGCAAGGTATTTTTACAAACGAACGAAAGCAAAGCAAAATATAAATAGTCATTTTATACACAAATGACCTCAGCGTTAGTCGGTTTTCAAGTTTCACTAAAGCCGCAGTGTTGCTTGTTACTGCTTTTTACCTTTATTTACTTTTGTTTGTGTTTACTTTTCCATTAGCTTAGCTGTTTAGCTATGTTAATTATTCATAAAATCTGTATATCTTCAGCTGCAAATTATTAATCCACTCATTTAATACATAATTAATTTGTGTTATTATTTAAATCGTTATGCATTATGCAACAAACCGGTTGCGTGTCTCTAAGGTTATAAATCAAAAACATTTTTAAATTGAACAAAAATATGTAAACGCAGCTGAAAGGTTGTTTTGGATATCATTTAGCGCCATTTGCATCAGATGCAGTCAGCGAAATGTTGGAATTTGAAACTACAATTAGAATAACAATTAGACACAGACCTGCAATCACAGGGTTTAATAAATTTCAGAAACTTAATGAAAAAACTGTTTTATTTTGTAAAAAATCACTGAAAAATCAAAACCCTCCACACTAGAACCATTACCAAAGTAGCTCATCATTACAATCTGTCGGGTAACTGAACTCCAGCACATACTGGACTACTACTACTTGCTGTCATACCCCACTCAGCGCGCACAATATCTGTGCAACAATCAACAATCGAAAATTAACAATAAGCTGTCGCTTTGATTTTTTGATACACAGATAAAAACAAACCATTGAGCAGAACAACAATTGCCAAATGTCCTCAATTTACTTGCTGATCACGAATAGAAAGTTATACACTCATACACATGTATATAAAAATATGTATGTACCCCTACGCAAATGTATTTGTATGTGTGCCCATCAACATCTTTAACCGAAATCAAACTTGACCGAACGTATCGAGCTACCACCACAACAAAACAAAAAAAGAATTTCGATTTGGCACTTAATGTTGGCTTTTTATGAATGTGAATGTAAATTTGCAATCAGCCAACATTGTACATGTTTTGGCAATACCTAAAATCGACTGAAAGCCACGCTTTTAGACGCCGCGCTCAAAAGGTAGCCCAAAAAATTGCAAAGGCGAATGAGAAACAAAAATAAAATACTAAAAAAATTGTTCCTTTTCAAGTATTGGATATTGGTATTAAAATATATATTCAGTTCAACACAAGTTGTAATATTAACTTTCTTGTCTTTTCGATAGATGGTTAGATAGATAGATAGATAGATATATAGATAGATAGGTAGATAGATAGATAGATAGATAGATAGATAGATAGATAGATAGATAGATAGATAGATAGATAGATAGATAGATAGATAGATAGATATATAGATAGATAGATAGATAGATAGATAGATAGATAGATAGATAGATAGATAGATAGATAGATAGATAGATAGATAGATAGATAGATAGATAGATAGATAGATAGATAGATAGATAGATAGATAGATAGATAGATAGATAGATAGATAGATAGATAGATAGATAGATAGATAGATAGATAGATAGATAGATAGATAGATAGATAGATAGATAGATAGATAGATAGATAGATAGATAGATAGATAGATAGATAGATAGATGGAATATATATAGATAGATGGAATATATATAGGTAGATAATAATAATTTAAATAATTGACTGGCACGACAGCCCGCTTACGCGAGACTAAGGCCTAGCTTCTCGCAACCACCCGTGTTGTGCGTGTGAATTTGTACGCGGGTGGAAGGGACCTACAGTTTTTATGCCGGTTCCGAACGGCAGGTTGGGAGCTTTATCATAGGCAATTTTTACTCTCAGAGGTTTGCCATTTCCAGCTGAGAGGACAGCCACCGAAAGAGAAAACGAATTTTCCCGTTATTTTTTTAGGTGTTATTACGGGCAGTATTTGATACGGGCAATTGTCTGCGGTTTGCTGCCTTCGACTCGCGGTCCAACGCACTAACCAACTGAGCCACGGCGGCTGCAGATAGATAGATAGATAGAATAAGTATCGTTTCTGCAGCTTCCTTACACCTTCCCATTGCCGCCTAATCCTCTGTGTCCTGGGACCCATAGGACTGTTTTTATGTGCCTTTATGTATTCCACTACTAGTCCTGCGATCCTCTTAGCAGATTAGTGGTTTGATAGTAGCTTGGCTTTCCGAAGATATAGCAATGCCCGTGTATAGCAATGCCCGTGTATGCTCGTTTCAAGTTATGCCTGTAGGCATAGATTTCTTCTATTTCTTTCCTAGAAATGTACGAGTTACATATAATTTTAATTTATGTTAATTTATTATATTCATGACAAGCAGTGCAATTCCAAACTCTCCACCAGCACAAAACTGATTAAATCTACACGAAAATTTATTTTTGTAAATCTTCAATTAAAATAACCACATTTAAATGCAGCTACTAGCCAAAAAACATTATTAAATCTCTTTAGTTTTATCATACGTTATAAAAATTTTGTCATTTCCTTTAACTTTCCATCTGATAATACCAGCTATTCATTCAGTTGATATAATTAGCTGCCAATGATCGAGTGACCATTAATTTATTTGCACAATTTGAAACTTTTGTTTCTCGACTCAATGCTCATAAATATGTAAAATGTTAATTTTCTACATACTTATGTAAAAATACTAATTTTCTCTCCATGAATACTATTTTTATTTTGTTGATTGTTGTGATTATTATCTTATTTGAATAATGATCGACAAATAGAAAGCATTCTTTGTTTATATTTTTGCTGCAAAAAATTATAGCAAAGTCTGCAAAAAACCAAACCAAAACAAAAAAGCTAATTTATGCCAGTGCAGTCAAGCTCGAATAGCTGATGCTCTACTCCCAGCTTGTAAATCGTACACATCAGTTGCTACTATCTCAACTACTAAACTTGCTGTTGCTTGAAATATGTTTTATTATTGTAAATAGTTTAGTTATTGGACTCATAATTCGATAACTATTCAACGACACGGGTTTAATTTTCCATCAAAAGTTGAGCGTTTTCAGCTATTTTTCAATTTTGCAATTTTTTAAACAAAATAATTTTAAGAGCAGAGCATTACTTCGCATATAAAATACTCGACTTGTGTTAAGGCAAGTTTTATATTTTTCATTTAGTAAAAATTGGTCACTGCACATTATTGTATACCAGTGTATCAATAACTTCTAAGAGGCCGAACACATTGTCAACTACTTGATTACAATGAAAGCCGCAATAGCAGCACCACAATCATATTTTTTCGCCACATCACACTTTAAAGAATATTTGTCTCCTTTTTCGGTTAAGCGATCGTCTATATCCATTTTAAAACAAATGACTATGTGTAATAATTTGTTTTAGTTAATAATAACTTATAGTTGCACAAAGCATAGAAAAAGTAAGAAAGACGCCATTATAAAATTTATTTGGTTTCATCGCCTACAAAATATAGTAACACTCGCTTCCTCACCTATGATTGCAATCTTTTTAAGGTACTTAAGCAGGTGGAGTATATTAGCGAGTTGAGTACTAAGTCTACACATCGCAAAGTGCCCACAAATATTGGTTACTTAACCCCTTCGGGACTACTGGGATAATACGTCGCATTAAATATATAAATAATTATTCCGATCTTATGACGCACCAAAAATAATTATTTGAACTTTGTGTCTCCGTATAAAAAATATTTTAGAATTTGTGAGTATTCAACATAATATTCTAGCCCCAACTTTAATAGAATAGGAGCATTTCAACATAACTGCTTTTTGAACAACTGCAATACCTCTAAAATTGTCATTTTGTATTGCTGTTGACATATTTATTGCATGCAATTGCCAACCAATTTGCACGATACTGTCGTTGTCATCTCAAGGATGTTGCTACTCGATAGCCACTGACAACCAGTACTTATGTGCGAGCAAGTGTAGCGTATCGAGACATACAAAAATCGCGCTCAAACTTCAACTTAAAAGTCGACCTTGAGGGTTACGCCAAAATAAATTTATAACGTGAATAATGAAGGAGACAAAAACAAATTCCAAACTCTCGAGCCGCGCCACTGCGCCAGCATTTCTTGTGAATTAGAAACGCAACCAAACTGGTTTTACTTCTATGTATTACTATACTTACTTCGCGCTCTGGCTGTTGTTATGATTGTCGGTTGACTTAGTGTCATGCCATATGCTACCTACCTGCGTTGCGTATCTATCCCATGGATGGCTTAAGCAAAAGTTCGCTTGGATAGTCGGCTCAATGACAGACGTTAACGCTGGTTGTTTTTGCCGTTTCTTGTTAAAATGAAATGAGGCAACAATTTGCCAGCCACAAAGCAAAAAAGCAATCTACCAGCGCCGAATCGGAAATTGCTGCCATTTGAGTCTGTTGCCGGCGCTGACTACTGGTCGCCACTTTAAAGTCCAATTCAGAAACCCTTTCGGGAGGAGGGTTCGGTGTGCAACCGTATAATTGTTTTGCATTTTTGTTGCTTTTCTCGGTAGTCATATATTTTTTAAGTGTTTTCTACCTACCCGACGCAGCTATTCATACAATGTTTGTTTCAAAAATATTGCCTAAGCCGCGTTCTTTCTAATGGATTTTGCTTAAGTTTTAATTTTGTTGGCACTTATTTTGAAAAATTGCCCCAAGCGTCGCAAACAACATTTCGAATAAAACCAGCCTTTAGTTGTCTACTGTAAATGCTCTATGGTTCTTTTGTTTTCCTTTAAACAATATTCGTGGTCGTGTTAACATAGCAGTTCAATGGTCTTCAATTTTCCTAGTATTTAAAAAAAAACTAAAATATTCAAATTGGTTTTTGACGTATTTTGATTGAGTTAATTACCCACATGGGTACTCGTACGCACAAGTATGTTGAATGTCTTCAGCCAGTCGACGCATAGCTACTCGCTTGTTCATTGCCCCTCATTATCTGCTTGTTATTTTGATTTTTTTTGTATTATTATTTATTTATTTTTTCATAAACTATGTAATAAAGTAGTTCATGGGCAATTTTTGTTTTTCGAACGCACAACGGTGTACGTGCGCGTTCAGTTTCAGCAGTTTATCAATTCGAATTGCTGTTTGTGCTTGTTGTTGTCGTTGTTAATGCATGATTATGCTTACCAATTATAGATAATTGAGAACCTATTCGCTGTTTGTGTTGACTTTAGCTGTTCTCCAGCTTGCTTTAAACTGCTTTTTGCTCGCTTTGACTTTATCAATTTGCACCACAGTCTATTTGGAACTCAATACAAAAGTTTGCCGTATCAATTTCCTTCGAGGTACTTGAAAATTTTGTTAAAGTAAATATTCCATGTTCGGAAGATCATCTAATCTTTGTGACAACAGCTGCACGGAAGCTAGCAATGAGAGCAAAACACTTGGAAATATTAAAATTAATGATCTTCAATTAAATGGAATGATAAATTCCGTAGTGCCTGGCACAGCGCTTGTTCATGCAACTCAAAGCTTTGCATAGTGGTGGCTGCAATGGAAATTTCATTTATTATTTTATGCGTTCTTTATTTATGAAAATGTTTTGCCTCAATTTAGCCGAGTTTGTTAGAAATATTCAAACACAAAACATTTTGAAGTAAATTTCTTCATATAACACTGTAAGGGCAGTGTCTCGCCCCTTTATGCAATGCCCAACCCATTCGTTCAGTCGAAGGGTGCGACCCAGTTTCATTGATGTCCGACTTACAGTCCCAAAGTTACGCGAACAATTTTAGTCACAAAAAATGAGCCACGCCATTTGTCCAACGTCCATCAAATTTTATTAATAGAATGACACATCTATGGAACGACGGTATATAAAATTTAAATGGTATCTGACTTATAATTCCGTTATTGCATATTAAAATGTCGGGTTGTATGAGCGGAGTCATGCCCCCTCGCCCGCCTCGAAAAGTACACATCAGATTTGGCTCATTGTAATTGTAGAACGCTAATTGTTGAACTTATTATAGAACCCGATAAAAAAAATAAAAGTCTTCAAAGCAAAAGTTGATAGAAATATTATAGAAAATACAGATATTTAAAAATGAAAACCGTCAAAATGACCGCAATGGTATTTCTAGTATCAATACCTTCAAAAAACAAATGCATCTCATTAATACATAATTTTTATGTTATTGTATCGGTTATGATTAAAGTTCGACTAAAGCCGAATTTTCAAAACCGAAGCAAAACGAAGTTTCGGCAATTTTTCTAATATTACACCAAATCGAAACCGAATCTTTCGAACCAATTTGCTAAAAACACCAATAGAAATATCTAATTTCTTTTACTATCCATAAAAAAGATGGATGTTTTGATTGCACAAAAATTTGTACATTTAACCAACGAATTATGTATATTATCCTTTAAAATATAATACCAACTTGGTATTAAGATTTCAACACTAACAAAAAGGCATTCAATAGCCTTAAAATTCTGTTTAAGAAATTCAAAGTTTCTTAACAAAAATGAAATGGCAAATGAAAGAAAATTTAATAGGAGCCTTTCACGACATCAAAATGCAAATAGTTTGCAATTTAAAAAGCTTTGGTTTCGAATATTCAGTCGGACACTATTTTAGTTATGACGTTTTTACACAAGAAAATGCAAGGATCTGAAATGAGTTTTGCTCAATAATTATCAGAAATCATAAATAGTTGCAACAAACGAAAATCACAACAAAATCAAAAATTTCTACAAATATTGAAGTTTCCTCCAGCTTCAGATTATGAAAATTTCTATTGTCATTTTTTGCATCTTCTAAAGTGTGTAAATGCTCCTAACGCAGTTTATTGATTTTTTACAGGGTTCCATTGAGGAATGGCTACAGCTGTTGCGTCTCGAAGAGTACATTCAACCACTGTTGGATCAAAATTATAAAACCGTACGTGATGTAACGCAAGTAACTTGGGAAGACTTGGAAGACATTGGCATCGTGAAGTTGGGTCATCAGAAGAAAATATTGCTGGCCATTAAACGTGTAAAGGACATTATTAGCGGCAAATGGAATCCCGGTGGACTAAATGCCTACCAGCAACAGGTAACTTTGATAAAACCTTCATAAAAAGCTCGATCGGGTAATTTGCAAGCTAGAAATTCAGTTCATTTTGTAATCATTTGATTATGGATATTCTTCATCATTGTCATTCGTTACATATATATTTTTGTATGCCTTCTTTGTATTTACTTTCCTTTCACTTGGTTTATTTTTTAATTTTTGTTATCTATTTCTTCTTTTCAATTATCATTTTATGCGTTTGGTTGACTTTTCGTTAACAACATGAAACACACTACCGAACAATTGACAACCCAGGACTATCGCAAAGTGTGGCCAAATGCCATACCATTACCTACCACGCCCACTTACATGCCCACCACGCGCGTCTCTTGGGATGACTCGCGTATCTACGCCTCTCCCAGCGCGGACGCGTACTACTGCACTGGCAGCAATCACGAGTGCTGCAGTGGCAATGATGTTGTTCTCATAAAGGTGAGAGGAAGCAGGCTGACGTTTGCTGCGCGCTTAGGAGCAATTTTTAGTTATTACAGTTTCTGCTTTAACATTGCTTACCTGTAACATTTTCACTTCACCTTTACACTGCTGAATACTAAATGTGTTCTCTGCCTTTGTAGGTGCGCCAGCCGCGCGGCAAGAGCTTAGAGTCGCTCGAGGACATACACGATAATAGCACACGCAGCCATTTGACCTTCAGCCATTACACCACCACAGACTATGGCCACTTTGCGCACCCATCGCAACTGCAACAGCATCAGCAGGCGTTGCAGCAGCAGCATATACAGCATCAACAACATCAGGCAGCCTTAATGGGTGGCGCTGCTGGCGCCCGATTGCTAAGCAATCCCGCCGCTATGGTGAGTTTTCTAAGATTGATCAATTTTGGCGCGGATAATTTGAAATTGCTTTTCTGTTTTTGCTCGCCGCACAGTCTTGGCGTCGTTCCTATGATGATGGCGATATCACTCCCACCAATGATGCTGCGCGCGAGCTGATGTACGAGGAGGGTGGCGGCACGCTGCCACGCCAACAGCGAGGCATTTTGCAGCGTGCCGTGCTGAACAGCATGCCGCCGCTGGAGCATCATCACTACATGAACGCTGCGGCGGCTGAGTATGTCTGCCATGCAGCCGGCTTGGGTGGTGGCGGGGCAGCTGGTGTCGGTGTCGGTGCTAATGTGGGCGGCGCAGTCACTGGCGCTGGAGTGATGGATCCTTCCGGCTTGAATGCAGTACGTACTATGCAGAATGACTTCTTTGGCATGCACAATTTTAATTATTTCAAATTTAATTATTGCTTGCTTCCTCTTTCAGCCGTACTTAGCTGGAAGCCCTATGAGTAACAAAAAAATCGCGCCCGAGCCGCCGCGTCGTCATTGCAGTATACGAAACTCGCGCACGCTGAGCACGGACAGCGCACAACAACTGCAGCAGCAGCAACAATCATCGCTGCATCCGGTGGCGCAAAACTTGTACTATGGCGGTGGCGCTGGAGCTGGCATGACGCCTTTGCATCACCATAGCGCCGCTGCAGCGGCCTATTTGCAGCATCAGCAGCAACAGCAACCTGCACCGCAGCCCATTTATGCAAACTATGCCACCATACAGCAGACAACAGCGGAAATACACTGTGAAAAATTCCATGACAATAAGGTACAATCAACGATTGCGCTGTTAACACTGGTTGCAATTGCTCAAATGTTTGTGCTTTGCCATTTCCTTACAGTCGAATTCCAGCATCGATTCTATCGATACCATTCCATTCGCCAACGAGAACACGGGCACCATCAAGCAGCGTCTCCTTAATCGTCAAGACATGGCTGGCCAACAGCCACAGCAGACTAGCACCCCTCATTTGCATTCCTCATCGTCGTCTTCGTCGTCATCATCGACCAACACCATTGCCAACATAGCGCACTCGTTCCACTCGCTTAAGTCGTCAGCGTCACTGCACGACGCCTCGCTAATACGTAGCGACAGCATTGGCAGCAATACGAGCGGCGGTAGCGCAGGCGCCACCACTGGCAGTGGCGGCGGCGGCATTGTACTCCTACGTTCTCCCACACTGCAGTATCCACCGAGCGATGCCACATCCTGCGCCGCCAGTTCGCCCGCCATCGGTTACGCGGTTGCACCAGCCGCCACAACTATAACCACAACAGCGGACTTGCACACACCCAGCGGCGGTGGAGCGGGCGTCGAGGGTGGTACCGCTGACACTACTGCTGCTGCTACTGGAAGCGATCCAAGTGCGAGTAACGTAGTCGGTCAAGGGCAGCAAAAGGTGTCCGTGAATGTGCTCAATGACATTGGAAACATGCTGGCCAACCTAACCGACGAGCTGGACGCCATGCTGGAGGAGGAGAAACGTGTTGGCCTCAATATCGACAGTGAATAAGCAAACGAGCGCTTATGTAGTGCGGTCGTATCTGGTGTGGTGTCGGATATGCGGAGATGTGTTGTAGTGTAGTAAATTTATAATTTAACGTTTTTCATAAGTTGGGATTGATTCATTCGTTTTTTATTTTATTTACTATGTTAAGCGAATAGTAAATAATTTTTTTTTAAAAACTTTTGTGGTTTTTTCTAATATGAAAATTTCACAGAAAAACATTTTATAAATAATTGATACTTTAGAAAGCCCTTACTTAAAATATCGCAAAGTGACTTTTTGAATTGCGAAAATTTGCCGTTCGAAAGTAAAGCTTCCAGTCATGTACTTAATATGGTAATTTCTCAGAACATTCCTCAACAATCATTTCTTACGAACACATTCCAAACGCCATCACAAAGCATCTGTTTAAAAACCCTTTCAAGAACCTCAGTGTGCGCAGATGAGCTTGCAATAAGATCGTATTAAAATCGCACAATTTTATCAGGTGATTATTTTAACAAGCATGTTTTTTATATTGAATTTAATTAAAGTAACAATTTGCCATAGTAATGATGTGAAGCAACAATAAGTTCCTGTCTATGTGTATGCATATATTGTATTTTATGCTTAAATGCAGCTTTGCATTTAAAGCACATATTGTAGGAGGCTAATTGCGGTGCGAGTCTGCCACAAGCACAACCTGAAGTTTTTGAAGCATTTCAATTAAAATTTTAGGAAAGTTTCTAGTTGTAATTTCTAGAGCACTCTTTGACTTTGCTTTTTAAAGTATCAATTATCTTTGAGAATGCCATTGAAAACTTATGTTTTACCAAACGTTTTGAAGTTAAAAAACGAAAATGGCATAAACCAATATGTGGAAGATGATAATGAAGAAGCTTTTAAAAAGTATACTTTTGTACTATTTAAAATAATTAATATTGACTAAAATAAATGTTAACATTACATAATGGCAATGTACCGCGAGGCACGCAACCGGGACACAGCATAAGGCACAATGTCCCACGAAATTCCAAGCGATAAACTAACATAAAATTTAATAGCATAATCTATGATAATTACAATTGATATACATACATCAACATTATGATATAAAGAACAAATGAAAAAAGACAAAAATGAAATAAACAATACAGTGACTTCTGATACAAGAAAGCTAAAAATTATTTGAGAAATAATTAATGCAAAAGATTTAATTATGAAAATTCAATCAATAAATTCTTTATATAGGCGGGTATACATAAATACAATAAGAACAAATTTATTTTATTTATACATAAACATTAAAGCATTCTGTTCATATTTGTTTTGAGATATTTCTGTGTATTATTTCCCTTCACCTACAATAACAAACAACTTTTGAACATCGCAGTTTTTTTCTAATATTTAATTCTATTTTTTTAAAGTATGTTAAATTAATGATGAGAAATCAACTTAAAATCAAAATGATTATGTAAGTGTTATTTCCATATAAATAAATTTATATACAAGTAAATATATAGCAAAGAAAACTTAAAAAATAATAATAAATCAAAATGTGTTTTCATATATTGGAAATGGTTGAAATTTGGCTTCCCGATTCAAGTATTTTTTATCATAATGGTTTTCTTTTGTATGCGATACAGAGAAATCAAGTGATGTCCTGAAATACATGAACTCCTTTATGCGATTTCTTCAGGAGTAATAATAATAATAATTTTAATAATAATAAGAAAATTGCGGAAAAGTCGGAAAATCCAAGCCATATTTGACCGTGAATTCTGCACATTTTCAGATAATAACTTTGGAACCATCAGTCACACATCAATTAAATTCACTGCGAACTTACTATTTAGTCATGTCCTGCGACAGAGGGAATGGGACGGGTATTGGACAAGGGGGTGTGGCACCACCCATACAAGCCAAATCTTAATAATGGAATATCTTTGAAATTGTAAGGCGCACAGCATTGTAATCTGGTATAGCGTCGACCCATAGTCATGCTGTACGATTTGATGGGCGTTGGACAAGAGGCGTGGCACATTTTTTGTGACTCAAATATTCCGCTGAACTATAAGTCGCACAGCAATGAAACTAAGTACGAACCTACAATTTATTCATATCTTTCGACAGAGGGAATGATGAGGGTATTGAACAAAGGGGCGTGGCACCGTCCATACAAGCCAAATTTTTAATAGAGAATATCTTTGAAATTGTAAGTCGTACAACCCTGAAATTTAGTACCCCGTCGTCCCATAGATGAGTCATTATACTGGTAAGATTTGATGTGCGTTGGACAAGGGGCGTGGCCATTTTTGTGACCCAAATATTTCGCTGAACTATAAGTCGCACAGCAATTAAACTTAGTACGAACCTACCATTTCCTCTTTCGACAGAGGGCATTGTGCGGGTATTGCATAAGGGGTGTCACCGCCCATATTTAATATTTAATTTTGGTTCAAGCGCAGTCCATTTCTTTACTGAAACTTAGCAGCAACATTGCTTATTTAAGGGCCTCGATTGTATTAATCAGTAGCTCCCTCCTCTTCCTTTAGTTGGTTTTCTTCGTCAATTTGCATCGCCATAGATTCGCCATCTCGCGTATTTCATTATAAAAACCACAAATAATGTCATGTGAGACGAAGTTCGCCGGGTCAGCTAGTTTTCTATAATTGGTTAAAATTAATAGCCAAAAAGCCAATACTCGTTGATGGTGCAAGTCATATTTTCAGGATATCTCCACGATTTCTACTAACCGGAGCTAAAAGCTTTTTCAACATTTCACTCTATGCATAAATATCCATCACTTCTTTCTTGGAATTGGTTTCCATTCGGAAATCTGTCTTTCTTTGATAAAAAGGAGAAAATACCGTGTTAGGGAAAGGTATATGCGACACAAACCGCACTTCCACAAGCGATTTGAACTGTTAAACAAGGCAGTCGGAAAATAAGTGCAAAAACAGTCACCAATAAGTTTTCTAACCCATACTGGTAGCTAGTATAGTTTAGGTCAGCAAGCATTATTGCTCACCCCTCATCGCCTAACCAAATTAAATATGTTCATAATTACTAAAAACACAGTTCAGTTTATTCTTGTTCAATTCTATACTATACAATACAAAAAAGCCTTTTTGTGTCATTTGTGCATTCATAGTTTGAAAATAAAAAAATATAATTTTGCACACCTCGGCGTTATTATTACAATACTATTTACTAATATATCAAGCAACAAATGTCGTTTATTTACATCGGTTCATGGGTAACTAAGGAACCTAAGAGCCGATATCAAAATCTGTCCTTAATTATTATTCCAACATTCAAACATAACTTTACGCTTATGATTACTTCGACTAGGTGTTGCCGTTCGACCGCAAATTACCCAGTAGCCGTAAGTCCTGAACACTCAGCGTCACGCGATTGCGATGCACCGTCAGCAGATAGGCATCTTGCAGCCGTTGCGTCAAATACATTTCGCTTGCCTCTTGAAGACCCTCTAACGCAGACCGTTGGATGTGGGTCACGGTTGACGAAGATTCCATCATTAACTCGCGCACCAAACGTGCAAATGGCATGCGCGGTATCATAAACTCCGTTTTCTTTTGCAGCATTTTGTATTCTCGCATAAACAGTAACCGATACGGCCTCCTTTGTTTGCGACGTCTCGGAACTACTGGCGCCGGTAGAGTTGCAGCCGCACTGGTTCCAGCACCAGTGCCAGCAACTCTTTCGGATCTGCGTGGTGGCGTTCTTAATTCCTCTTGTACTACTATTCTGGTCCTTGTGGTCCGTTGCTGGCGACTGCTGGTGAACTCCAGTCCGTAATCTGTTTGATTTTCATCGCGGGTGGGTGACTGGAAACTTGACCTATCGCTGGCATCTGTGTCGCCCAGACCTTCCTCTCGCGGTCTATTGCCAGACTTTTGATGCTGCGTGCGCGACCTCGGGCCCGGCTTGTGAACAGGTCGCATAATTTAATTTTATTTGTTCAGTTCTAGTTTAGTAAATGTCACCCTAATCTTATTTCAAACAACAACTGACGCGCGCTTTTCTAAATTCCTTCAGATGTCACCACTACTATTGGGACACAACTGCCGATAACTTTTCCTCAACAGAGTTGCATTTCATATGACAACATGACAATTATGCGGTCATTCATTTACCCAACAAAGATGTTGACGACTTTTGTATCACCTTGCGATGGCAACTGCAAAAAAAGTAACTTGAAAAAAAATAGTAATATTACTGAAGGTGATTACTTATGGGAAAAGTAACTAGTTACACTATATTTTTAAAGCAAAAGTAATATACTACGTAATTAGTTACACTACTTTAATATATTAGTCACAACACTGCTAACAGCTATGGTAATTTAATCGATTATGTCAAATGTATATAGTAATGACTCATTTCTAGATTATTCTTTCGCTTTCCTGTAATGCAATGGGTAAGATAGTTGTTTGACTGATTACTGGTAATGCAAAGAGTAATGAAAGAATGCTGACGACATATATGACTTACAAGTAATGTGTAAACTGCAATTAATTTGTAATTTACGCAGCAATCAAACAAATTGAAGAAAATAGATACCGCTGAAACATGCGTGTAGTCATTCGTGTGTGAAAGTTTGAAGTGTCATGTGGTCAAGTGAGCAAAATCGTAAAAACAACTAAATTATAATTTATAAATAATAAGAAAAGGTTTACTGCGAATATGAAGAAAGTAGTGAAAAATTATTTAACAATATTCGAAGGAATTCATTTAGTCCTTCTCATCAATGCTGCAAAGAGCTATTAAAAATCAGTGGCTGCAGAAGAACGAGAAACAGATAGCAGGAGTAATTGGTAAGTAATGTAAATATATAACCAAAATCATATTTTCCACTTTTAAAATTTCATTTTTTTATTCTTTTCAGAAGCAGTTAAAGGAGGCAACGAGGCGTTCCTGTAACACTCATTAAGAAAGGGAATAAGGAAAACACAAGACTAGCAATCCTTTGTCAATAAAAATGTTTCTTTTTTTTTATATTTGTATTTTTGCCTTTAGTAAAATGAATTTTTACTAACAAAAAACAAATTAAAAAAGTTCGTTATATATTTAGCAATTTTTGAGCAGTTACTGAAGGGATTCAGCGTAACTCATTACTTAATTCAAGTCCTGGAAGTGATTATATACGAAATCGTTTACAAAAACTTATATAACTCGTTCCAAGGCCATTCCATGTAAGCAGTTTCTTCCAATGACATGCTCGCTCAATCAATCTCATTCGTACAAACATTTTCTAAATAAGTTAAATAAACAGCAACATAATTTACATGATCGAACACATAATGCAACTCTGTAGAGTTTTGGATTTCACAGAATTTTCACCGAAATTATGCGGAATTTGCTCAGTTTCCGAATTCGGAATGGCGACTTTCTTATTGGAATTCATTTATACATGTGGACTGCGTTTGGCATCTTATCAGAGAGAGAGTAGTTTATTGGAAAATTCAATTCAATTTGCTTCGCTTGCGTAGGGAAAAAATTCAAATCAAGCAAATCAACAAACAAACCAGCCGCAATCGCACCAAACTAGCGCCGACGGCAACAAAACATTGCAGAGTAGCGCCGAGTGAAAAACGCAAATTGCTAGAATGAATATAAATTTGCCAAATTTCAATGTAAAAAATCTCGTCAAGGAGGCGGGCAGTACGTTTTCCAGAGTGGTGCAGGTAAGGACAGCGAGTGGCGAGTGGGTGGGTGACTGGTTTTTGGGTGGTGATGGGTCGATTAGCTGCTGGCGCTGGGCGTGCGTGCGCTTGTTTGTGCACTTGATTATGTCAACATTTTGTTATTTGTTTTGTTGTCTCCATTCTCGCAACGCTGCTGCCGTTGACCACTTACTATTGTTTGTGTTTTTGTCATTGTTGCCGTTGCACTTATGCCTGCGACACATGAAATTGACATTGTTATGTTTTTTTTTAGCTCACAGAAGAGAGGCTGGGCACCACCGAGCGCACCGAATACGATACCGACTTTCAGCATCTGGCCGAGCGCGCCGACGTCACCAAATCATGGACGGAGAAAATTGTACGCGACACGGAATCGGTGCTCGTACCGAATCCACAGAATCGCATCGAGGATTTCATTTTCGAGAAGATTGAAAAGTCGAAGCCGCAGCGCCTAAACAATCTGGAGCATTTGGCGCTCGACATGATTGAGGCGGGCGGTGATTTCGGTCAGGACTTGCCGTACGGTCAGGCGCTGATTAAGGTTGGACAAGCCGAGCAGAAGCTGGGCCAGTGCGAGCGAGATTTCATTGCGTCCTCGGGCATTTGCTTCACGCAGCCGCTGCGCAAATTTCTGGACGGTGAGATGAAGACAATAACCAAGGAACGCGGCATTCTGGAGTCGAAGCGGTGAGTGCAACCCTCTGCTGCGAGATTGTAAAGTTCGTTGTGATCTGATGTGTAATTTGTATAATTTGTTTGCAGTCTTGATTTGGATTCGTGCAAGGGGCGCGTGAAGAAGGCCAGAAGCATGCTGGGACAACAGGCTGTAAGTTCAGCATAATCGCTATACGAATGAGAGCACGCAGTCGTTTCATTGAACTGAAATGTGTGAGCAGACACACACAATCAGTGGTATTTTTTTACATGAATATCATTGTTTACATGAGTCTGCCTACTCGTCTAGTCTGAAATTGGTTTTTGGCAGACTTTGGAGTAGAAGTTTTAATATGTTAGGTTGGGCACTTATATTAGCCATTCAGATGCGGCCTTTAATACAAATTCTAGGCTTCAAAACATTACATTTTGCAATGATAACATTGCTAACATATTTACTTCTTACACGCTGCATACTCGTGGAATTTGTAGAAAGACGGAGTCTCACCTGAGGCAGTTTTGGATCAGGTAGCAATTATCAAAAAAACGTTCATCCGACTCTAACTTTAAATGTGAATGCAACATACAACCACTAATACGATGTTCTATCTTAAATGTAGGCTGAACGTGACTTGCGCGTCGCTCAGGCCGAATTCGATCGCCAGGCGGAAATTACACGATTGCTGCTGGATGGCATCAGCACATCACAGGCATCGCACTTGCGTCACTTGCATGCGTTCGTAGAGACGCAGGTGCGCTACTACCAGCACTGCATGGACGTGATGGACAATTTGCAACGCGAATTGGCCAAGTAAGTGAACATTTTCTACGCATTCCTACATGTAAACTATATTATTCTGCAAATCTATGTAAACGTACGTTTAAGTTAAAGAAATGCACCATAACACCATAAAAACTGCACCGAATTAAAACCCCAAAAACAATAATTAATGTAGTAGTCATCAATTTGCCTTTGTACAGTCTTATGTGTTTGTGTTGTGAGGGTAATGCACACATCGTATGCATATGTGCAGGCGTTGGTGTCGGTGGGCAGCGCCAAGTAGGCCAATAACACAGATGACCACTTGAAAGGAGCGTAAGCCTACCATCTAACCAAGCCGACAACACCAACGTCGCATACATATGTGCATATGTATGTACCTATACATGCTGTACATGCCTATGTGTACCTATATACCACAAACACTTTTGTCTATATACCATATACTGCCGCAAACATACATTCTGTACACTCGTATAATGTCAACTTGTACATGTACTTTTTTTAATTCACTGTAAATGTATTTTTTGTTATTTACTATATAATGTAAATGAATCGATTCGGTTTGCAGAATGCGACCAGAAATGCCACGCCTACGCATAAATAGCGAAGATGTGGATGGGCCTCCCAATTCCATTAATGCCGTCCATTCAACCAGCAATTCCGTTGATTTTGTTGCTGCTAACGATTACGCACACGATCTCGAACATGATTTTGATAATGATTTTCAATCAGTCGATATTAACGAGTTCACCAACACTCCCAACACAGCAACCGGCAGCATTAGCACTAACAATCATCGTCGCAACACGGTTACCCAAAAAAATACAGCCATCACAAATCCATTTACTACACAAATCTTAGAGCAATACGACATAGAATTCGATACCAGCGCCATAACGACGGTCTAGAGTCACTTTGTAGTTTAGCGTAATAGGCAATTGTGGACATGTAATACATTTTTTGTATTGTTATAAAACAGAGTGAGAAGCAAAGTTTATTGTGAGTTTTAGTCAGCTGCCGGCTTATACGTAACATAGAATATTTGAATTTAAAAAACTCTAAATATGAAATAGTTTTATGAATCTGAATGCGTAGAGCATATATGTAACTTATGAATAGGAATCTCCAAGTCTAGGAAAAGATATACCAATGTAGAAACAATTCTTTCCTAATCTGTAAAACAACGACATACGAGCAGTGTGTGTTGTTTAAATATTTTTGCAAAATATCAAAGAAATCATATGTAAAGCAACCAACAAAATTTGTAATTGTGCTTTGACTCGATTCGCAGGAGGCTGTGTTTCAAAAAGCCATTCTATATCTTAGCTTGATTTTGATAAGATAAGGTCAGACGTATGCGGTAGTACTATGCATCATTGAGTCTAGCTGCCATAACCTAATCTCACCTTGGTTTTGAAAATATCCACACCTAGAAAAACGAATCCCTTTTCCGTATACAAATTATACAAATTACTATACTTATACATAATATTTAAAAATAAAATTCTTACTCTACTAATTTGCATCTTTTCAACACTCTGTAAGTTTTGTTTAAGAGCTACGCTCTACGACAAAGATCACTTAACCCTCAAATGCACATTGATGCCTTTAGGCACAATAACATATTTGTGTATATCTTCAAATAATATATAATATATATATATTATAATATTTTGAAACGACAACCACATTCGAAATCTGTTTGCTAATATTTAGTCGTTTATTAATATTTAATTCACTTGTCAGTGGTTTTCTCTGTTAAATAGAAAAACCTACTATATTTTTATTTAGCAAACGTGAAAATAATTCATGCATTTGAGGGTTAACTGGAAGCTGAATTTTTCGCTCTTAAAACGGTTCTTAACAATTGCTGAATTAATATTATAAATTAGAAACTTTCTTCAGAACTATTGAGGACTTATTACATATGAAACATTAAGGAGATTTAATTAAAACTTTGTGTAAAAACTTTACCAACAAATACTTACAGCTAATTAATATTTCAATATTAATGGTGAAATAACTGCGACTACGAGCGAATTCATAACTAGTCAACTCGAAGCAAAAACAAAAAACTAAAAACTTTATAGCAGATGTACCCAAGAATGCGGTTCGTAGATAGCCAGAACAGCCAGCCTAAAAGTATGCTGCACAAATCATGCAACATTCAAGTAATGCATTGCACTTTGAATTCACATTAGCCGTGCATAATTTTAGGCTGCAATTAAAATGTCACACAGTATGAGACTCGGTAACTATAACAGTGCAGGTTGTTAGTTTTTAGTGTCAGCAACTGAAAGGTTTCAACGGGCCATCTCATACACGGAAAGCCGTCAGTATTAAACGTATACGAAATTTGTTATTGTTGTTTGTTTCAGTTGTCAATAATATAATACAACTTTCACTTGTTGAACTCAAAACATGTTATCTGATGTTAGCTTTTAGCTTGCTAGTGCATAGGATTTTGCTCTTTTTTCATTGCTAATTACTCTCAACACTAAAGTGCAACAACAAAAAAAAAATAAATCATTAATTTAAAATAAATGAAAGCGCTTGCAAACAAATCGAAAACTCGAACAATTCTATCAATGACATTTGTTGGACCAGTTGAACGCTTTTGTTTCGCTCTCTCTGCTAAGACTCTCTTCATCGAATCGATACAAATTGCAACATTTGCTGTATATACACAATGTTATTATTCCAATTAGTTTGGGAGGCCCGACACCATATGTTCCGCTTGATTTAAACAACGACGACAATGGCGCCGGCCACCACGGCAGCGGCAACAGCAGTGCCGCTGGCGCCAATGCCAGCGGTCGCAAGCGCAATACGGCCGAGCCAGCGCTGAGCGCGGATCAGATGCGGCGTGCACGTGTGCTGTGCTCCTACGATGCCAAAGATCACACCGAATTGAATTTGAATGCGAACGAGGTGAGCCAATGGCCACAATAAGTGTTACTCTAATTCTGATTGTGTCTACATGTGTTTATGTTGTCTATGTATTGAATTTGATTTTCACTGATTCGTTGCATTAAACCTTTGCATTTTAAAACCATTTACAGGTAATCTTTGTCAGCGAATGTTCGCCCGTAAATGGAGATTATATGTACGGCAAGCAGGGGCTGCTAAAAGGTCTGGTGCCACGCGCCTTTCTGGAAATGCTCGATGACGACGAGGAGCATGCAGCTGAGTACTAAAGCAACGAAGCATGTTTGCCAACACTTTAGCCGAACATACATTAATCAATTGAACATGTCAAGAAAACGCAAAGAGAAACCATTTATGGCGCATCAACAAATAATACTCATAATTTTAATATTTATACAAGCACCCATTAAATCACCGATGTACATTGCGCTTGTTGCACGGCGAGAGGAAGCAAAGCTTGAATGCAAACCAACCAATCAATCAACCAATCATCAACAAAATAATGACCTAGAAATGCAGTACAATAATTTAGAGAAACTAGCTAAATGTAAACGAAGTTCATAAAAACAACAGTAAACTACGAGTTTGAGGAAAAGTTTCATTTGTGTGTAGTTTAGTAGCGCAACACGCTGTATGTAACATAGAAAGAACAAACGAAAAATGGAAAAATTAGTATGAGTAAAATGCACTAAGGCGCTGGCTTGCAGGTAGCTGAAAACATGATTCTAGAATCATCTATAAAGCGTTTGCTCTCTTCTATTGAAGCTTTCAATTATGATTTAGAAGCAATTAGTGTGCGCATTGGCTTTGTGCAATGCTAAAACAGTAAGAATATGCTTTTTGTGTTGAATAGTTTTGTTGTGGAAAATTAGAATGATTTATAGAAGCATTGTAAAGTTGTACCTGTAGCTATGTAATCTGTTACTATGAATGCTCTTTTGGGAAATTTTAATTTGTTTGTGCCAAGTACAATTCAGGAAGCTTGAAAATATGAAAACTTGATTAAGAATTAACTCAAAGTGGAGCGTTTGAAAGTAGAAGAGAAGAATGCACACAGTCGATTGCACTTCACACAATTGCTGATCCTTTTGCTTGCAAAAAGATTGCAATTGCAATCAACACAGATTAGCTATTTCTCTTATTTATTAAAAATCAAAAATCAATCAAACTGAGAAGCATATTTAAACTTGTTCCTCCATAAACTTCTCGATGTTTGTCAAAAACTCTTTAATTCTCTTAAATTTTAGTACTTTAAAGCCATTCAAACTAATTCAAGTAAAATTGTTAATAGCTTAGTAACCTTTTTTTTGTTTGAAATGATGCCGTATTTGTTTTTGTTACTTTCAAAACATGTTGCATTACATTTAATGAAAAAAAGACGATTCCAATGAAAAATTATGCATTCCTATTCACGCATACGCTATGCAATTTAACATTCCATCCCAGAAAAACATCAATGAATTTATTTTTATATATCAACAAATAATAATATACATGTAAAACAAATATACACACATTCGCACACTGGCACATACTTATTTAAAATTATTTATGTGTGTTTGAATATTTATAACTGCACCAAATATTTACAACTAGCAAAAGTCCTATAGGAAAATTGCCATTATACAATTCATACAATTCAACGATTCAATGCTTTCATTATGTAAATTGCAATTGTCAGAATGTAAAAGCACTTTGGCTTATTCACTGTCCAAATGCTGATTTTGCTCCAATTGAAGTCTGTTAAAACAAAACTGGCATATCAAAATTTTACTCAAAAAATTTTACTCAAAATATAAGCATTGAGAATGTGGTGCAATTTATGTGTCAAAATATTGAAAATCGTGTTTATTACAAAAGCCTTTTATTACAACCAAATTGTTCTTAAGTTATGAGTTTAAGTGTCAATGCAAAGTTTATAACTCAATCGATTATGTTTGAAAAATGCCAATTAATATGAAAAGAAAACGCAAAAAGCAAAATTTTAAAATTCAAGGTGCAATTATTTGACAGTCAATTACAAAGTCGCTGCTATACAAAAACATAACATTTATTCATAAGCCACCAAATGCTACTTAACATTTTGTTCTTTGTGCAGAAGCATTTTCATGCAGAAGCTGTTTGACAAATGAAATTTTTCAATTAAAAATGCAAAACATCTTATCGTTCTTGTAAAGTTAAAAATTCACACAGTTTCGACAATTTTAAGAAAATACAAAACACAACAGATGTTTTGTTTAATCTGCAATTTTTTAAATTTTGAAATTCAACGGTTGCTCTAAAAGCAAAAGAGTGGTATATTTAAATTGGTATGAAAACAAAGCAAAATTAACAGCAATTCCTGCATCCAATTTGTGCCACTAATAAAATTTGCTTAAAATTAATTTCTTCCAAATAAAAAAATTTGCAATTTCATAAAATTATACACTTTAAGCTAAGATAAAATTGTGTTTGTTAAAATTAAAAAAAAAACAAAATGCAATTTCATATAAAATTTTTTTGGTCCCAAGATGTTACACTCAACTGTATTCAACATTTGCGCTCTATTTAGTATAATCATTATCAAATAAAATTAGCAGCAATCAAACAAAAATTAGCTACACATTGACTTAAGAATGTCAAAGCGAAGCATTACAACGAAATAAATAGGTTTTCAAGCGACAAACGACAACAAGAATGTGAAAAATAAAGAATTTATTTAGTTTATACCAAAACGCATAGCAATATAATACAACAAATTTAAAAGCATTGTACATTATGTCACATAGACGATCTCATGTAATATTTTACTTTGTCAATCATTCAGAGCAACAACTATTCTTTGAAACATGTCTTCTTAATTAAATAAATTTGTTCATCAAATTATCCACAGCTGTCTGTTTGGAAACACAAACTTCAGCTGCAACTGTCAACAACTTTAACCGCTTGAAAAAATATTAAAACACTTTCTTGATGATTTTTTTAGTACTAGCCAAAGCTTACAGCTGCTTCAAGTAAACAACAAGCAAATCTTAGCTCATAGCACTTAATAGCTAAACGCTTTCGTAATCATTAAAATGATCAATTAGTGTTAGAAAGTGTAGCCCAAACAATAAATCAAAATAATTGAAAATAATAAAGCAAAAACAAAAACACACAAAACATATTAGTAACAAAGAATACACAATGCAAAAAGTTAATATATGTGTGCCTCGTGCGTGTGGCAATAACTTTTTTTAGGTACATACAAATACACATTTGTTATTTTCCATTTAGAGTTTATTAATGCAAAATGTAAATGACAGCAATTTTTTTTTAGATATTTACACGCTGTTACATACATACACTCGTAGTATTGTGTACCTAAAGATTTGAAATGTTATACATATAACTTAATTTAGATTTATGAAAACTGTTAAATGATTTTCAAACAACACTTCTTCCTCGACATGCACTTTGAAAAGAATTTTACAAAATCTTAAAGAATTTTGAAACTATTTGTTCTACAACTAAAACAGTGACTGTACTTCGAGCAACAATATGCTGCACGAATTGAATGCACCCTTCGTTCCTGGTCTAATATTTGGAGAAGCTGAAAAGTTTAATTAACTCGGAATTCGCTCAATTATCGGCAATGACTAAAGATTATACGACATATACCAATTGTTAACTAAGAACGCATTAAACGATTTTCGAACATATTCTTTCGAATAACCCAACTAAAAAACTAATCATAACACTAATCTGGCATATATGAACTTGTCTAGAATTATTCAGTGCATAGAAAGTACGCTGCGAAGCATAATGAAATTATAAATAAATGTATTCCTATAACATAGAAAATAATAACGAATGCAATACAAAAATTAAAGCTTTTTTTGTATTAAATTACAGTTTAGGTTGTAGGAAGTGTCCGCAAGACACACAAATCTGTGTCTACAAGATTTTTGAAAGTTTCACTCAAACGTTCATTGCATACCTAAGATTGCACGTCTCAAACAGCATTGAGGGCAACTTTTACTGAGCCCATATTGGGTATGCATTTCCTTCACTTGAGGAGGAGTCAATTGAAAGAAATTTTTGCAGAACAACTAAAGTTCTTTCAATACTAAAGCTGTGCAATACTGCAGAAAAAAGTACCATTCGTAGTTCGATCGATAGTTGTAATTCATACAATTTCAGCTTCATTTCTGGTTATGCAAGTTACAGTTTTGCAAATTTTCGGTATTTAATTTTACAATCGATTTTTTTACAACTTTGTTTTACATTTATATTTTCTTAAGTATTTATTTACAACGTTAAGAAATCAAACATTAGCCCCATACCTGTTAATTTATTTACAAATTCTAAACGCCCTGTTGAAGCGTCGCTCCCGCCTCGGTACGTTTCACATATTTGAGCAGTCGCACAATGGTGGCCGGCGTTACGCCTTGAATACGGCTGGCTGCCGCTATGGTTTGCGGCTGAATCATGGTCAGCTTTTGGCGTTCCTCATTCGACAGGCTCAACGTTTTGGCAAAGTAATCAATGCTCGCCGGTATCTGTAGGCTTTCTTCGCGCCGCACATCCTCCACGTCTCGCTGCTGTTCGGCCACAAAGTGCGCATACAGCGCCTCGATCTTCAGACGCTCGTGCACGTTGTGCTCGTGCGTCAGCCAGCTGAGTTCGGAGGGTAACAATGCCAGCACCTGTGCCACTGCTATGTTATCTGCAGGAATGCCCAACATTTCGAAGGCACTCTTCTCCACCGAAGTTTTTGACTCGCGTAGTCCCAGCATGCGCCGCCAGTAGTTGGAGTGGCGCTGCAGGCCGCTCAGTTGCTCGATAGCTTGTTGCAGTTTTTCGCGTGTTTGCAAGAAACGCTGGTAGCGTTGCTCCGACACTAGCCCGAAGTGATAGCCCTTCTCTGTGAGCCGCATGTCGGCATTGTCCGGCCGCAGCGAAAGTCGAAATTCCGCACGACTCGTAAACATGCGATAGGGTTCGTTGGTGCCCAGCGTTGTCAGGTCGTCGATTAGCACACCAATGTAGCCCTCGGTGCGGCTCACCGTCAGCTGTGGCGCTACACTTGAGCCGTGCTCAGGTTGGCGCACTTTGCCTGCTGCATTGGCGCCAGCAATGATGCCCTGCGCTGCCGCCTCTTCGTAGCCCGTGGTGCCGTTGATCTGCCCGGCAAAGTAGAGATTCGCTACGCGCTTTGTCTCCAATGTGGGCAGCAGCTCACGCGGATCAATGAAGTCGTACTCCACACCGTAGCCGGGCTGCATTACTTTCGCCTTTTCGAGGCCATGTATGGCATGTACCAGCTCCACCTGCTGCTCCTGCGGCAGCGTACACGACAGACCCTGCGGATAGATTAGCTCGCTCTCAAAGCCCTCCGGCTCCAGCCAGACTTGGTGTACTTTAGCGCCAAAGCGCAGCACCTTCGATTCGATGGATGGACAGTAGCGCGGTCCTGTTATCTCCTCCGTAACGTGGCGATTGACATGCAAATTGTCGCTGACAATCTCGTTGACGCGCGGCGTAGTGTAGGTCAGGTAACAGGGCAATTGCTGCTCGGGCTCTATCCAAACACGTTCATTCATAAAGGAGAATGGCGTCGGCGGATTATCGCCACCATGCAGCTCCAACCGTTCATAGTCGATGCTGTCTTTGGCAATGCGTGGCGGTGTGCCGGTCTTCAGACGGCCCATACGAAAGCCCAACGCCTCCAGTGACTCACCCAGTGCCATGGCGGGCGCATCGCCTATGCGCCCCGCCGCTCGCACCTCCAGGCCAATGTTGATGTTGGCGCGCAGAAATGTGCCCGTTGTCAGTATGACGCTGCGACTACGCACCACCTCGCCGCTCTGCAGCACCACACCGCCACACTGGCGCAATGTACCCGTTGCATTGGCACTGATTAGCAGATCGTCCACCGGCGCGCAACAAATCTCCAAATTGGGCATGTTGAACAGTTGCTGCTGCACAGCGCGTTTGTACAGCTGACGATCGATTTGGGCACGCGGACCCCACACCGCAGGACCGCGACGTCGATTCAACACTTTGTACTGCACGCCGGACACATCGCAGCAGCGTCCACACAGCCCGTCCAGTGCATCCACTTCGCGCATCAGGTGTCCCTTGCCAATGCCGCCAAACGACGGATTGCACGACATCTCGCCGATTGTTTCACGCTTGTGCGTGACCAGAAGCGTGCGTGCGCCCATGCGCGCTGCAGCCGCACAGGCTTCCGTGCCAGCGTGGCCTCCACCAATCACGATGACATCGTACAGTAAGGCCGCCTGTTCCTCGGGGGTGCTGGCGCCGCCCGAACTGAAGCTGCGACGGAGCAGCCAACGTGTCTTGGCAGAGCGGCAAAAGCTGTGCAACATAATCGTCAAAGCAAACACACAGTCAGCTCAGAGCAATATTTATGTTGGGAACAATTTGTTCTGGACAATGTCGCTGATTGGTATTCGTTTCAAAGGAACAACAAATTAATTCGTTGTTTGGCTCTGTTGGCTCTGAACACACATGCGGCGAGCTGCAGCTGTTTGTTGTTTATATTTTTCAACAAACAGGGTTGCAAAATTGTCTCACCTTGCATGTGCAGAATGCGAAAAACTGCTGAAATGGTGCGAGTCTTTGCTAAACCAAATTGCAGCACGTTTTCATACAAATATTTTAAACTTTCATCTGTAATGTTTATTGACTTTTGAAAAATTGCAATTTTCACATTATTACTAAGGCTCCAAATGTTTTAACTAGCATTTTAGCATTTCACATTAAATTGTAGTATTTGTATACCAAAATCTCTGCATTGGTTACCAAAGTTCTGAAAATAACCTTAAAAATTTAATATTTAAACCATGAACTTTTTGTAATTCCAAATTTCTTGGTAGTTTTCAATAGATTTTAGTGTAATGTGTGTAATTTTGTAAGTGTTGTTATAGGTATATCTGAACCAATTGCACAACGAGACTCTTGCCAAAGATACAACAACGACTTTTATGAGAACTGTTTTATAAATTATTTGTTTTTATATTAATTGATGAAAGTCGAAATTGTTCTTAACGTATTGTAAGTTATTTCGCTGCAATGTTTTCTCATTCATAATTTCAAGATTATAGTTCAAACATCATTGCCTGGAAACGCTAAAGAAATAACAGCGCCACCTGTGTGGTCAAGAGAGCAAGTGGAGAGGCAGATCTATCTGTGTCTGTAGCGACAGCCAGGCTGCGCTCATGGCTTTGGACAGCCTTCTAACAACCTCTACGATAATCAAGTCCTGCAAATCCAGGCTAAACTATGTCGGCAGAGGGACGCTTACTTGAGTTCCGGGACACGCAGGAATTGCGAGTAACGAGACCTCTGACTTCCCAGCTAGAATGAGCTCTGAGGCTGCGTTTATCGGCCAACTGCGACCATCAAAGCCACTGTTAACAAATGCGTCACTGTGACCCAGGAGCGAGCATGACAGGCTGAGAGAGGCTGCAGATGGACGAAACTTATGCTTCCTGTCAACTCTTATAAATGCTCACAGTTTCTTCTGTCACTATGCAGAAGGGACTGCAGACAGTTGGTCGCGTTGATGACGAGCTATTTTCTAACGGGCAAAGCACATGGAAAAGGTTGGCATATCTGACATTGCGCCATGTTCTGCCTGTGGGGAGGACGATGAGATGGTGGACCACTTTCTTTGCTTCAGTCTCTCGTACGCCCGAATAAGGTTTGACACTGATGTGTTGAGAAGCCACCACCTTGGCTCCTTGGTACTCCAGGATCTACCCAGATTTCTTCGGAGGACGGGTAGATTCAAAACACATTAACAGGGAACATCAAATCGTAGTACAATGGACGTATGTAATGTGTGAGTGCTGCGCTTGTTAGACTGTTTCAAGACAAGTGAAAAAACCAAAAATTTGGTCAATTAAAAGAATTATAATGAAAAAGTTATGAAATGTTTAAAAAAGTTATGAATAATTAATGAATTAATATTAAAAAAGGTGATGGTCTGCCTAGTCATATGCGAGAACTAAGCAGAAGCCTCTGCGAAGTGTAAATCAATGCACTAAAGTTAAAAACGCCACACAAGAAGTAGAGCTAACAAGAATCCAAAGCTTCCTCCTATCATGAAAGCACTTTTTATAGGCTGAATTTTTGAATCGAAACCTTCAGCTCCCGCTGCAAAATCTCATTTATGGCCTCAATTGTCTCAAAACGCTTTCTGCAAAGTGGTAACTTGAATCGTGGGAATAGGAAAATTCACTTTCGGAAAGGTATGAACGTTGTTTTTTTTAGACGTGATGTGTGAGCCAGTGTGTTGTCGTGGTGAAGAAACCACAAGTTGTCTCTATACAATTCTGGCCTCTTGTGACACACATTTTCCCTCAAACGCTCTCGTTACACTTACTTAACCCTCTACTGCCTAAATTTTTTTTAAGTCGAAAAATTGTTCACCATGTAGTTTTAGAATCATATAAGAAGGGACAATTTTTAAAATAAACAAATTTGCTTCTGTGTGAGCGTGAAACCTATATAAATTTGCGTGCCTTAAGGCCGTACTGGGCACATAAGCTAAAAAATTTAACTAATAAACATTTTTACGTTTTATTGATTACACTATTCGATACGAAAAAGGCACCTAAAAATAAAAGTGTTTTCTAGACTACTTAACTTTGAACACGAACACGAAACTGAAAATCAAAAAATTTTTTTAAAAAGCGTTTTCGAAAAATCTTCGAATAAACAGTTTTTTCCATATTGTTTCAGTTATGAGCACATATCTCGTAAACGAATCATCCGACTAACAAAAGCTGTGATGAGATTTGGGGAAGTTACTGACGGTGAAAGTTGTAAAAAAGTGAATTTCTCGACCATTTTCAAAATCATAAATTTTTGAATGATTTTTTTATGAATAAAATAAATTATCTGCTCTGGTTTTAACATTTAGGATGAATTATATATTATTTGAGCAAATATTAAGCCTAACATCAATAGAATCGAAAGAAAAATGACAAAGTTATGAAGCAGTGAGTGAACATCAACTTTACATTTATAACACCGTGCGGCAAAAAAAAACATTTTTGCCGAGACCCATCCAAATGTTGATGATATAGACGTGAAACTAGAGGCCATTTATAATATCCTGGCATAGTCAGTTTTTCATTTTCTGACCCAAAGTCCTTTTTAAAGGACTTTAAAATTTTAAGGACATACATATTTCAAATATTTTTGTGCAATGATGAAGATATGGGTATCAAATGAAAGAGGAAAAATTTCTCCTTTTAACTAAATTTCCTATTTTGAACTTTAAATCTAACATAGCTAACACTTCATTAACGGTTTCTTCATCAGTTTCTTCGAAAACATCGGAATCCAAGTTTTCTAAAACTTCCTGTACTTCTTTGTCCCATAAAACCTACAATTTTTTTTTAAATGCCGATTGATATTTATAAAACGGAAATCACATACAAGTATACGTTAGTGATCAAATGCATTAAATCTTTTCGCTTTGGTGCCTGATGCAGCCTAAAGGCCATCTGCTTTCCCAAGCCAAAAAAGTAACTGTGAATCCCTTTTTTTCACTATAAAACACATCAAATCAATAAATTACATTACAAGGTAATCACTCATAACTTTCTTGTTTTAATCTTTTAACGAAAAGTATTTTTAATAATTTTTTCTTTTCTTTACTTTTCACGAAATAATTATTTCTACTAATTTCCACGAAGTTCAAATTTCAACTGATAATAATGAGAAACATGCCGTGCTACATTGAAGAAATTACAACTTAATTTATATATAACATGCCCTAAAAATGTCATTTAAATTAAAATTTAAATTAAATTATAATTTATGTGGACTTTTCTAGGTTTTCGTGGACCCTGCCTTAAGGCCGTATGAGGCAGTAGAGGGTTAAGATTTACTGTCTGGCTTGGCGGAATAATTTCGAAGTAAACCACACCACGACAATGAAGGAAACCGTTCAACGCGTCGGCCTTGATTTCGTATCAACTCTGTTGTGGTTTCTTGGGTTTTAGCTCCTCAGAGAAGCGTCATCTCCTGGGACGGATCCAGAAAAATATGTTGGAGGGTTTCAAAAAGTAATTCTTTAACATTTTTTAAAACCATTCAAAAAACAAAAATGCCTTTTAATTTGTATGTAGTTTTAAAGTCGACCCTAATTCGGGAGGGGGAGGGGTTCAATCCCCAAACCCTCTCCTGAATCCGCCACTGGTCATTCCAATGAATGTTGATTAATTTCGATGTCATGTTCCTATAATTTAAACTCAAATACACACACATATTTTCTCGATTTCGATTTTTGTAAACTTTTGCTTTTTATTTTCATTTTGTTTTTGTATTTCAATTCATCACTTATTTAGCTTCACTATTACAATATTACAAATACAAATACATACATTATGATAAGTACAATAATTTATTATGCATTCGCATAAAACTATGCGCTAGTAGCTAATTTTTTTTAATCAGTTTATGAATTGATTTGTGGCGCAGACAAATCATTTTTATCAAGTTGCTTCTTCTTGCTGTGGTTGAATTCCTGATTTGATACTTTAGTACATCATTTAATATGCAATTCAACATACGATTTGATTAGACGCTATGCTACGCTCAAGTGGTAGGTATTTTAAATACGATATGCACTTAACAACTTTGAAATGAAATTCATTAAAATCCGTATGCATGTGTGTGTGCGTGTGTAAATATATTTGAAATGAAAATAATAAACGAAAACGTAAACAATAAAATTGCTAAATAATTTTACAATAGATATTTACATACATTATAGAGTCTACATATGTATATGCCGCAGCATAAAATTACTTTGCGTTTTCCTGGCTAATGTATTTGTGGCTGTGTGTGTGTGTGTGTGTGTGCGTGTGTGTTTGCTGTTTCATTTGTAATAAAACGCATTAGCGGCCATATTGAAATGCAATTTCAAATTAAATTTTATTGTTGTTGTATTTGTATTTGGCCAACTATTTTCGATTACGATTAAGGTATGTTTTGTTTGTTTGTTTGTATGTATGTATGTTTGCATTGTAGGCATGAATGCTAACCGTAGAATTACAATATAGAAGGCACAATTTCAATTTCACTTCATTTCATTTTCCACTCAAACATATTCGTTGTTGTTGCTGTTGTGCAATGCGGAAAAATGTGTGTGCGGCAAAAATTTGGTGCACCGGCTGCACTACAAAAAAATATGTTGAGCTGCGCTAACGGCTGATTGCTGACTGCTACCGATGAATGAATGAAATTCGCATCGTCCGAATTGAAAAGCTTTCGTTTTTAATAAAATCAATATGCTTTTTCCAACGTATGCATTTCTATATTTTTTTAATGTATTGTTTTTCTTTGTTAGTGTGTGGATTGCCCACTTTTGCGGGATATGTTCGACAAGACAAGTAATGCTAATTTTTTTTTTTAATATTTATGTTTTTTATAAAAATTAAATGCAAACATTCAGCATGTAATTCAAAAATATGCTTTATATGGTATTGGAATGGCAAAAATTAGTTTAAAAAAAATGCAACGGCTTTAAAAACTATTGAAAAATTGTTTATTTCTACAAAAACAGATGTGCGTTGAACGCTAAAAAACTTTAGAATTGTTGTAGAGAAAACGCAAAGAATATTTAAAAAATAGAATTAGAATGGAAATAAACGATCAGAATTTCCATGGGTTCCGAAAAACTGCGAGCACTGCAGCAAAGCGGCACGTTGGCTGACTAAAAACAAACAAACTTCTTTAAATTAATTAAAGTTTAATTAATAAAGTTTTTTGTCCAAGAATGTTGACGTCGTCTTGATGCCAACCACTGTCAGAGTGAGAACAAGTAGCAAACTGCAAGGAGTGTCACAGTCACAGCGATGGAATGCAAATTTAAAGCATTGAATCCTTGGCAAAATATGCAAGGACAGAGTACTTAATATGGCAATAAGTGCATTGTGATCTTTAAAATCTTAAAAAAATTATATCGAGAGAGTTGTTCGAGATCGAACAAGCAGCAATTAAGCAGTGACACGCACCCAACCCAGCATACCGAATCGATAACTTTGAGATGAGGTTGACGAGGTGGTTCTCGAGCGGCCAAAAGTTGAACTGCGCATATTTTTTTGGAAATAAATGGACAGATTTCTCGAAGTTTTCTAATTCGTTGGCGAACAAGAGTACTAAAAGTTAGTTAGCACTTTGCGCAATTCAAGTCAAAAGTTCAACTATAATTTTGATTACTTCAAGAACAATCAAGTATGGCTTTTCTAATATTTCTTTAACTTTTAACACTGTGTTGAGGAACTAACGCAATTCACTTTTCTAATTTGTATAACACTTGAACTGCATTTTGCATATTATTTTTTGCCAATCAAACATTAGAGAAATGAAACAAACTTCAGTTGCAACAGAAAGCAAGTTCAAGCTTTCCATAATAATTTATGTTTTTACACTAATTCTGAGCAGAACTTTGGGTGTTCCATATGGACAGAAATGTTTCACTTTAATTCATCTATTCACCAAGTATTGAGAGCAAAGTTTTAATGGTGTTGACACCAAGAATTTGAAAGCCTATAGAAAGTCCAAATTGACTTAACATAGACAAAGCAATGACTATCTTTAAACCAATCGTAAATATTTTTAGAACTGATAGTCATTTTATGACAACTTGACAGTCTTTAAAAGGTCAAGATCCATGCGTCATCAGTCAAAGCTATCTAATAGAAAGAATTTTCATCGTTGGTCCAAGTTGACTTAACGTAGACAAAGCATTGACTATCTTTAAATCAAATTCATAATATGTCTTCAATTCTGCCATTAATATTTTTACAACTGATAGTCATAATGACAACAAATATTATGACAGCTTGACAGTCTTTAAAAGGTTAAGATCCAAGTGTTATCAGTCAATGCTATCTAATAGAAATAATTTTCATCGTTGGTCGAAGTTGACTTAACGTAGACAAAGCATTGACTATCTTTAAATCAAATTCATAATAAGCCTCCAATTCTGCCATTATTATTTTTAAAACTGATAGTCATAATGACAACAAATATTATGACAACTTGACAGTCTTTAAAAGGTCAAGTTCCATGTGTCATCAGTCAATGCCATCTTATAGAAATAATTCTCATCGTTAGTCCAAATTGACTTAACGTAGACAAAGCATTGACTATATTTAAATCAAATTCATTATAAGTCTCCAATTCTGCGATAAATATTTTTAGAGCCGATAGTCATAATGACAACAAGGCTGTCAACCTTAAAAATGATCCAAGTCATAATGTAAAGTTTGGGGAATCAAATGCATCAATGAAAAGCATAGAAAACTATACAATACATTTCAGTGTTAAATATTTGAAAAGCATTAGTTTATTATTTCATACCCAAAAATAATTTGGAAGTTGGTGAAGAAATAATCTATATCCTCAACTTTTCTTAACAATAATTGTAATTGAATGACATTTAAGGAGCTACGGTAAAAGATCGAATAGAATAATCAAGTAGAAGTAGAAGTTCAATTAGAAGATCCTTTGGTGTGACTAACTGAAGGAACTGCTTGAAGCAGAAATACTTGGCGGGAATTTTAGCGACGGGCTGTAAACTTGTAAGTGGTTGTTATACTTAGTCAGTTATAGGCACAAAGGCCTTTTTGAGTTGACAAAGTAGTAGGAGAAGGTCGATGACTGCGACAGATCACCACTGCACTACTAAATCCTTTTTGTACAAGAATTGAAAAGGAACCTAATTAAAGGACGAATTCCCAATCGGGTGGTATTTTTAGAAATTTGAAAATACGGCAAAACTAGCGAATGGGCAGAATCCTCGAAACGATTTATGGTATGAACAGAATCAAGTGAGTCAATGAATTTTTCGCGACAAAAGTGCGATGTCAAAATTAAAACACAGAGCAGTATATGTGATGGATCACAATTACGACGACAGCAATTTTCATTTGACGACTATTCGTAGTGAATAAATTTAATTCAAGGCGAATTGAAAAAGTGTTCGAATTAAATTGGCTGATTTATGTTTTTAATTTTGTGAAAGGTTTTGATTGTCAAAATTTTGTTAACGATTAAGTTGTTTATGATATGAAAATTGATAATTCGTTTCAAGTTAAGGGATTTTCATATAATTTTCAAAAACCAAAAGACTATTAAAGCACTCCAGCAAGCTATAATAAGATTCAAATAAGTCAGAGATTGTAATGACTTGTTGAGGTTGGTGTTCGGTCAGGTGAACCTCACCATCAACTGGATACCCGGTCATTCGGGCCTTTACGGGATGGGTCAGCAGATACATAAGTTGGCTAGAATGGAATCTGCAATGGACGCACAACTCGAGCCTTGCAAGGCTAATACAAGACTACAGATACTGGAGAACTTTCTTTAGCTTCAGAGTGGCTCGACAGATTTGGTCACATTATGCTCCCACCTGCATGAATTCGTCTTGATTTAATTTTAATTTTATTGCTAATGAAGAGCGGAAAATTTTTCGGTGTAAAAATCAATTGAAAAATCTTGACTGCTGAGTGAATTTGTTTTTTAAATCAGCCATTCTGTTCCATTGGACAAAAATTTATATTATGCGACCACAAAGCTCTGCTTGGCGAATATTGGAGTTCGACTTGTCTCTACTTATACCATTAGACCGATTTATTTAAAAATATAGAATGGTATAACTGAAAAGGTTACATTCAGACTGAATGTGGAAAGCGTTTAAAATTGTACTATCTGCATCATGTAGCACTTAGAAATTGTCTGTACTTGACTGCTCCTTCAACTCTCTGGCCATCTTCCAATGTACTATTTAATGCTTTTTATTTGCTTATGTTGCATTTGCAGCGCTCTCACTCGGTTCAGTGTGTTGGCAGTTTTAGTGTTAACTGCTTATAACTTTGTCAACGATGCAACATTGCATATTTAGCTGCAATTAAATTGCATTTTCACAATTTTTACCACACCATAAAATGCTGTTGTAGTTGCTTTTGCAAACAGTTCTCATAGGAATTTCTTAAATTTAACACAAGTCAATCATTTTAACATTTAAATCAAAAGTTGGGTTTGTGTTTGAGACAGTTTTAAAGAGTTTAGGCAAGATTTGAGCTACAATCACTACTACTACTTCATGTTAACATAAATAAATGTTAGCTCTGATAAATGATAAAAGATAAGCAAAAATAGTTAGGGGCCCTACGCAGTGCCGGTGTGAAAAGAAGCCACACTTGAATCGATTTGGCCCGTTGCTTTAGGTTACATACATAGTTTTTGGATACTACTAAAATAACATTTCAAATAATCAACAATAGGTATATCAACATCTTTCACATATCCCATTTTTTTTCAGTTACTCTTCTCAAGATATTTTAAATTTTCCTTTTGAAGTGCAACAGAACTTGACTTAATTTTAAGCAGGAATGCGACTTACGGTATCACTAACCTCTCACAAACCACTTTCGCATGCGAACACTGGCACACATTCTACATTCGCTATCCTAACCAATCAATTACAGAAAGAGTGCAGACTTTACTTACAAACTGCTTAGCGTTTCTTTTGTTTTTATCTCTTTCTGTTCAATTATTTGTGTCGTTTCAATAATTTACATACATATTTAGGATCTAACTTAATGTTCTAGAATTCTAAACTTATTTCAAGTGATATTTTGTATTTTACATTTGTTGGCGATACGTTTAAGATTTTTTGCTTTGCTTTCCGAAAGTCTCATGTCCCTTACAACTACATAATTGTTTAATTATTTAGTTGCTAATTGCTCGGTGTCATGAAGAACGCCGTCGGTTGCATACGCGTACAAATTTCGGTTTATCCTTTTAAATGCAGCATTTTCCGTGCGTCGCTACGTCGAGACGCAACTTTCCTATTGCTAGTTAATTACATTGCTCGCTTATCGCTACTGTACAGCAGTCGTTCGACGCTTAGTCCGATTCGGTTTCATCTTTGACTTTGATTTGCGTTTCACTTGTCGTCTTATTTATGTAAAAATAATAAAATAAAAATTATGAAAATAAAATCATTTAAAGCCATGGATAATTATGTCCATATTGCACTTGTCTAGCTTGTGTCGAGTGTTGTTGTTGTTGTTGATAATGATGTTGGTGCTGTTGCTGTTGTTGTTGATAATGCTGCTGCTGCTGTTGGTTGTGTTTGTGTTGCAGTTTATACGGTTGCAGCTTATGCTATTTTCTACGTTTGTGCGTTGGCAGTAAGTCGGTGCCGTTGGCAAAAATATAACCTCACAATTTCGAGGGATTATAATTCTCCAGTCGCCACTGCTGGCGCAGCTGACTCGAACTGCACACCTCCATGATGACTTTGTCCTTTGCTTCCGTGATGGACAGACACTTGTCGGAGGAGCCGTGTCGTATTTGCTTTGTCTGATTGTTGTACTTCCAGAACTGTAATGAGATAAAGTGAAGAGAAACAAACAGAGAGAAACGATTAGAGTTGGCATTAAACAAAAATGTAGTAAAATTGAAGTATTTTGCAACAGAATTGTTGTCGACTTAGATTGAAGCTTTTCGTTTAACACTGGAAAGCTCAAGCGAGTCAAAATTACTCCATTGGTTTTTTTTAATTTTATAGCGTGGCTTTCTAAAGAAAATTCTTATCTATCTAAAATCTTCTTTTACTAAATCTTGTGTTATATCTATTTAGTTAAGTGAAGAAAGGTAGTTTTAAGTTATTAACCCTTTCGACCCCAAAGTTGCCTGAGAGCAACTTCACCTATTTGTCATCTTATAGCAAAATATACGATTGATTTATGGGTTTAATTTAAGTAGGCACCAACAAATTAATACTTTTAGAAGTGAATTCAAAGCAAATTACAAAAATTGTACTGTTATCCCCAAAATAATTTCCAATAATTTGCAGCGATATCAGGGAAAGTTTGTGTTCTAATTGAAGTCTACGAATTGGGCGCGTTTGATCAAAACCCTGTTTCTTTAATAATGGTTAAATAAAATCAATAATTGATAATTTTGTATTTTTCCATAAATATTAAATAATTTTTCTGTAATTAAAAAATATTGATACAAAATTTATTTAACCCGTTTTAAGCTAAAATTGTACAAAAGTAAACGTGCTCTAAAACTCTAACAAAAAGGCGTGGCGACTTCAAATGTCGTGTGCACACTTCTTAGGAAAGTGTTTCATGATTTAAATACCAAAAAGTAATATCGAGACACAGAAGTGTTCAATGACATGGTCTTTGGTTTGACAATTACCACTAAAGTGCCGTTTTGATGACACATCCTTATTTTTATTCATATTAGGTGGTATTTTCAATATACTGTTTGAGATCCGAAAACCATAGAAGTCTCAATTATTGAAATTGTTCTGAAGTCTTTCGGCTGCCTCTGTATGAGACACACTTAGGCCTCTATATGGGCTCGTTGTGATACCACAAGTTCCATCCGTTTGAAATGTGTATGGGGAGGGGAAGGGGGCCTACAGTTTAACGCCGTCACGGCGAATCGAAAATGGGCGTTTTGGCAATTTTCCTTTCACAATTGCAGGGTTTGCCTTTGTATGGCAAGAGCGCACTTGTGCAATCCTTGAATTCGCATCTGCTTCATGTGGATAGCGATAGAAGTAGACGAGTGTTTCACTGGCCCGAGCTGGGAATCGAACCTAGGGCCTTTGGTGTGAGAAGCCAGCGCGCTACCCGCCGGATTATCGAGGCCGACAGTCTTTCGATTAAGTATGGGATAAGATATTTTTGCTCCTTTTTCGATTTTCAATGTTATTTTGACAAAGAAGTTGTTCTATCTTATCAATTCGTGGCATCTTAGCCACAGGAAATGGCCGCCGTGAAATTAGACGACCTTGTTGGCCAGTTGACAATTAAATCTTGACAGAAGAATCGGTTTGGATGGTTTGGTTCTTCCTTTTTGTAGTCGTTCCATTTTTAATAATTAAAACAATCATAGATGACAGATGTGAAATTTCAAAGCTTTACATTTACCCAGAAAAATCCTACAAAATGTAAATCGTGCATGTTAATTGGGGCACCTTGTATTTCAAAGGACCGCAAATCTCCGAAAATCAAAGTCGGAAAACGACAACAAATTAGAAGAATGTGTTTCAAGATAGAACTGTGGCTCTATGTTGTGGAAAACAGTTGGAGAGGAAGTACATAAAACAAAGTATGTACATAAATCGAAGAAAAAAGTAGAACATAGTAGAAGAATGTGTCTTCAAGACTAGAATAAACCATGGCTCTATGCTGTGGAAAGCGATAGAGAGGATATCCATCTGTGTCAGTGGGGACAGTCAAGCTGAGCTTATAGTCTTATGGCCACTTCAACCGCCTTCACTTTAGTCAAGTCCTGTAAATCCAACCTCTGTATATCACAAGATATAATAAATAGTTCAACACTAACTAAAGTTCCAGGAGTGCAGGTGCATAATGCGCTCTGAAGCTTAACTTAATGGCCCTGCTTCTGTTCTGCCACTCCCTTCTGTTGCCATCAAAGTGACTGTTAACAAATGGGTTGCTTCAATCAACGAGCGAGCATGACATGCGGACGGAGACTGCAGATGGGCCAATCTTTTGCTCATTTCATACCAACCCTCACGGTTTCGACTGCTTCTATGTGGGAGGGATTGCAGACAGTCGGTTTGCCTAATGACGGGCCATTTTCTGTTGGCAAATCACACGGAGAAGGTTGCCACACTCAGACAGTGCGCTGTGTTTTGCCTGTGGAGAGGATGATGTGATGCCCGACCACTTCGTTTGTGTCTGTCCCGTTTACGCACGAATCAGGTTTAAGACATTTGACACTGATGTGCCGAGAAGTGACTACATTGGTTTGTGTGGTGCCACATGGAATCTACTCTGATTTCTAAGGTAAGGTAGATTTACAAAAAAAATCATTAAAATGAAACTTAAAGTTGCAGTATCATGAAAATATTTGTGTCTCGAGTGCAGGGTTTGCTTGACACTGCCGATAAAAAAAATCGTAATAGTGTAATGTAGTAAAAGTCATTCACTGGTTTGCTATTTATTTATTTTTTTTGGAGCAACACTCAGGAATATTATTTGCGATGGTTCTTACGGAAAGATGAGTTAAAAATAATAGCCAAGAAGTTTTAGCCAAACATTTTTCGGGGCCAAATTGAATGTATGGAGTTTTTAAGTATCCGAAACAGTTAGATTCAATGAATTAGAACTAAGAAAATTGAGGCGCCAATTTTAAATTAATGAAGGTTTTAAGTAGATATCAGAATCATTCCAGTAAGCAGGGCTTCTAATTCATAGAAAAAAGTCTCAAATACATTTACTATTATGAGGCCAGTGCAGATGCTTGAGATGAGTTTAACTGCTTTCTAGATAAGTGCTGAAAAGACTGGGATTGCAGTATGGTGACCTCTGATGTGGTTGCGGCTAAGAGCAGCAGAAGGAAATCATCTTCCACTTGATAGATAAGTTTCTCAATGTTCGTCCCACAACACAACGAACCCACAACTTCGAGGACCATAATTTCCCACAAGTTCGACTGTACTATGATCACTGAATAATAGGGAAGCGCTGTAATTGGGAAAGTCATTTAGTGCAACAAATATAGTACTCACTATAAACAGAGCCTAAGTGAACTTGTATGCAGAAGTTTGCCACTTAAATTTAATTAAACTAAAATAATTTGAATCAGATGGGGGAAAGTTTGTCTTTAATCCCTTTGACTCAGTGGCGAAAGAAACTTGGGTCACAGAGAAATCGTGAAGAGTTTGTCAGGGCAATATCCGTTGCTTTTGGCCCCTAAAGACAGCCTGATACCTGTAGTATCCTGGGGAAACATTTTGAGTCCATGGAGTCCATGCTCGGAGACCTGACGGGCATTTTCTTCATTGACGGTTGCAAGACCAATAAAGGTACTGAAGGTGAATGGCATCTTAATGAGAGTGTCAACTGTTACTATTCTTTAGGAGGGCTGACCTCAGTCGGAGGTCTTCGCCATTCTGAAGGTAACGGAATGGACAATTGAGAAGAAAATACGCGGGAAACGTATAGTCTGCAGTGACAGTCAGGCTGCACTTAACCCATTGCTGCCTAATGGGTAACATTTTACCCATGAAAATTGATTTTTTTTTAAAATCACAAAAAGCCAATGTTCTCTCAAAACCATTGATAGGGATAGTTAGGGTAAAGATGGAACTACCTTAACCTAGTGAAGGTGACCCTAAAATTTTGGCATTTATCTAGAGTTACCAGACTCCAAAAATCGTGAATTTTCCGGAGGTGCAAAATGTGGCGAAACGTAGTGGCCTTAGAACTTCACAAAAATCTGCCTACTAACTCACCTGTAAAAAAGACAACTTTTTTTCACGTGTTTAGCAAATCACTTCAGAAAGTATGGAAAAAAGCTGCGTAATGAGTACAAAATACCTAATGAATATCTCCGCAACGTGCAGAGATATAAAGCTGAAATTTTGTTTCTGATCATTTTGGGTCACTTCTAGGTCGTGTATGAAATTTTATCAAAATCGTATGGGCGGAACTGGTACCCGGCAGCAATGGGTTAAGGCCTTGAAGAACCCGCGAGTGACTTCGAAAATTGTCCAAAAATGTAAGATGAAGTTTAGGTCGGTTGCGTGAAATAATAGGCTACAACTTATCTGGGTTTCTGGACCCTGTGGTGTTCAAAGGAACGAAACTTTCGATAAATTTGCTAACTGTGGATCAGGTGTCACGCCCTTGGGACCATAAGCAATAATCGGCACCAGTCTAACAAGCACCCTGGACTGGATCAAATTCTATGTAAACAGTTGGGAAGTTTCAGAAAGGCCACGTATTTTATATAAGGTCCGAGCAGGAAGGCAGAGGTTTTGCCGGATGGTCGCACTAATCACTGGACACAATTCTTGGGGCCAACATATGCCCACAAGGGGCATCATCGAGGATCCAACTTGCTTACCTTTACCTTCTTCTTGTCTGAAGAAGGTAAACAGCACAGAGGACTTTCTAGCTAGAACAAGATTGCGCATTTTGGGTTCTGATGTTATAAGGGTGGACGAGGTCTATTCTCTTACCCTGCGCGATCTCTTGAGATTCATTAAAGAATCCACGAAGTTTGTGCAGGAAGATTTTCCCTACTACATTATTTCTTTAGCCCCACCTCACTCTCCTCTAACACCCTTTTCCTCTCGAGTCTTGAGCACAGTAGGCTATTTAGCCTGAATGCTTGGACCTTGAGCCTGAGTTCTTGAGAAATTGGACACTCTAGGGTCACTTTCTCGGCTCCCCTCATATCCATTCCATCCATTCCAAAATGGACAACCAATGCCAATGGACTACCATCTTTTGCACTTTTAATCTGTACTGCAAAATAACATTTTCATCATTTCACTATCTCACAATTTATAGCTGCTGCAATATTAAAACTGTAAAAAGAAATTTCCTGGAAAACATCCCGAATAAGTCAACATGTAGCCATGTGTGTATGCCAGCTGGGTTTACCAGCTTGCGTTCATCACTTCCAGCCCACTGGTGAAAATCAACAGTTTGTGAGCAACCTATGGACATATGTATGTGTGTGTGTGTGTGTGAGTGTGCGTGTGCTGGTATTAAGACTACGTTCGGCTTACCTGATTGCCTTTGGAGCCATGGCAGGGATATAGCACAACATCGTGTCCGGCATAATCGAGACAAGCCTCATCGCGTCGTATTTCGCCCGCCTTGCTCAGCATCCAATACTGTGTGGGCATTGCATGGATGATGTGGTTGCACGGTCGGATTGGTTAATGTTCGCCGGATGTGCACGGCAGAAACGTTTTATCGTTACATAAATCCAAGTGGCGTCGATTGGCGGCACAGCGGCAACACATCGCGTGCATGAAATTCGTTGCAAACGTGCAAAACGGCAGCGTCGAATAGCGACAGAGGGTGAGGGGAGGAAAAAACCAAATTTATTTCGTTAGCATGGGGGAAGTAATAAAAAATGGTGAAAATATTACAGTTAACAGAAAAGCATAAATAAAAAAATTGTATATGTGAAATGAAAAAGAAAAGCAAATGAAATTTGCTCGACAGATGGCGTTGAGCAATGTGCAGTGATGCAATCATGTACCTACATAAGTACAAATATTATTAATGGTACTGATGAGGATGATGATGATATGATGATGATGATGATAATGATTTTGATGGTGAAGATGATAATGTTGAATTTTGAATGAAATTTGTGTTCATATGAAAGAAGAAGATAAGAGTTGCATTTTTGTGAAGAAATTTGTGCTTGCAAAGCCTGAACGTTTAAATTGACATTTATTTGGAGATCATTCATTGGGAGATCAATTTGAGATATGAATATTTTTGCATATATTTCAGTTCTTTTTTTTCTCTTCTTTTTTTGTTTTTTTTTACATCTTCATGATCGTGTGAGAAATATATTAAATCACCTATCAAAATGATGAACGTGTGAGGGATTGGTTTTGATTTTGTGTGAGAAAAATACTAAATCACATGATATCTTTCTCTAATGATCTAGAACTGGTTGGGCCCACAATTATTTCGGTCTGAGTGCAAAAGATTGGGGATGGACCTTTGAAGATCGTGTTTGAGATTTTGTATATGGGCAAAATTTTATGGTGATAATGATGTGATCAAGAGTGTGTAAAGCACAATTTAACATGTCTCATATAGATGTCTAAGTATTCATTGTATTGATTCTAGTGTCTAGTCTATTCATTCTGGAGTATGTGATCCCTTCAAAATAGAATGCATAACCTAAAATTCTCTAAAAACTTCGCATAGTAGCCTTAAAGGTCTTGTTGAGCAGACTTGTGAACGGCACTGACTATCGTATAATCTGACTACACTCAAAAAATTGTATCTTACATATAGCTGCTTACAATAGCTAAGGTCCCACTTATGTGATTACAACTCTGTATCAATAAAAGTTTCTTATGTGTAATTGTCGATTGTTTGTACTTGTGAGAAAAATCTGAAATTTGATTGACATCAATTATAAGTTTCCGCTGAAAATTTACTGCATGATTGTAGAATATGACGAATCCTTTTTTCGGCGCAGTAAAAGTCTCAATGCAATGCAAAGCAATTCTTTTATAGTTTTGCGAGTTTAGCTTACAAGATCTACTATAAGTGGGAATGTAGAATAACCGCTTAAGCTGGTTCGAGTAGTGAAGATCAATGATCTTCGTTCTTCAGAGAGGTCGAGATTCAGTTCAAATTGACCCATGTGCAAGTAAAATGTGTAATAACTCTCCTTGTATTCAAAGAACAACAGTTTATAAGGCAGCGAATCAGCTCAAACTGATCCAAAAACAGGTACAATTTTACTCGCATATATAGTGTTCAAAAGACCTCATAATCCACAGATTATAAAAGAGAGAAAGAGAGAGGGTAATCTCAAACTGAAAAATTTTATTCCTAGAGTATAGCTTTGCATAGCTTTCGAAAATCTTTATTCAAGATTCTAACCCCAAATGGAGTGAAGCATATCTCAAACTAAGGAAAAACCAGCTTAGACAGGTCACAAGTTTTCCAACTCTGCGAAACAGCAGAGAAGACTCCTGAACACATCATATTACACTGCAATGCAAGATGCTCTACCTGGACCCGTTCTGGCTTACAGAAGAGAACATCAAGCACCTAAGCTCTCGTTAGTTACTAAGCTTCATTAGGTCGGTGGGTCTAGGGGATGTTCTCTAACAAATTGTAGGGGGCACAATAGATCAGTGCAACAAACCCCATTAAATTCTATTCTATTCTATAGCTTTACATATATAGTACTGAAAGACATTATAACGAAAGGGCTTGAACCTGCCTTATAAGGGAGGAAACAGCCCAAACAGACCTAAGAACTATCTATCCCATGTACTTGCATATATAGTGTTCAAAGACCTCAGATTTTAAAAAGATCTACAGATTAAAAAAATAGAGAGTCATCTCAAACTGAAAAATTTTAATTCTAGAGTAGGTATAGTTCCACATAGTATATAGAGTATATAGTATAATACTAAAAGACCAACAGGTTTGAAACTGCTACTAATTAAAATGATTTTCCATTATGGATATAAAGAAAAGAATAGATCAACTCGACAGAAAAGGCAGAAAAGTTATGTGAATAACTTTATAGAGCCGCTGGACTTTCTGTGGACTGTCTTTGAGTTCTGTTAGATATTGCTTAAAGCTCTAGAAGACAAAAATAAGTTTAATAGGGACTTTCAAGGCAACAAACTGAATTAAAACTTCACCCCCAGGCGAATTTAGTTGTATTCAACAGAACTTACGACCGACTTGTTATGGGTTTCTTAATGGGACAATTTTGGACACAAGTAGCTGTCAACCATTGGTCCCATAGGGCTAAACCATAGGGCTAAGGGTTCAAAGGATAGAACACATTTTATTTCTTTGTTTTGGTTTTTACAGGGCCATATCTTAATTTTTAGCAAAAAGCCCTCCTAATACTATTCGTTCTTTGGGAAAGATCTCACTAGAGTATAACCTAATAACTCACAATAGGTCCTCAAGAACATAACAGGAGTTTTAGATCACAGTGGCTAGTCGCATGGATATCCTGCCCTATTTTAATTTTAATTCTCTACAAACGATCACGAAGATCTCAGATCTAACGTTTTCCCTTTTAGCACCTCAAGTTCTTGATCTACATGAAAGTATCTTCATAGAAGTTTGTATGAATCTTCATGGAAGTTTGACTGTGGAATCATCATGAAAGTGAAATCTATTATATGTATATGTCAATGTGTGGTGCTCAACACCTCTGGTATTTAATCCATATATATGTATATAGTTTATAATGTTCGCATGGTGCCAGTGATTAGTTGACTGTTAGTGTAAGAATGCATATTGAGTATGTGTATATGTATTATATATATTATATATATTTGTATATATGTCTATATGCAATGTTGGTTAAATATTTCTTGTAAATAAAACATAACGATATTTTATAGTAATAAATGTTATACTTAAATTCAAAGTCAATGATTAAGCCGTAGCCACAAACTCCGTAAATTAGTGTTTCAAACCAAATTAATGTATACTTAAAAAAAAAAACAAAATCGAATTGAACTATGCAAAATCATACAACGCCGAGCGTGCATGCGCAAGTTTTGTTTGAGTTATGGTTGTTGCAACCTTTACCAAAAATTAAATGAACAAAAATTACGTATGTCATAATTTTATTATGAATGTTTAGCTTTTCTGTGTTTTATTGCTTAAGCAAACTAAATTGACTTGAGGGCGCAAATAAAAAAAAAGTGTTTTTGCAACAAATGTAACCAACCAAAATGTTTATGGTTTTTGAAAATGCAATTTTTTTCAATATTTATTTGTTTGTTTATATATATTTTTACTGCCATGATGTGCTGTTGTTGTTGCTGCATTTATTGAGGCGGCTGTTGTTGTAGCTGTGGTTGAAATTGTTGTTACGGTTGTTGTTATTGCATTCATAACCCAACTGCCAAATGGAGGACATGCATTTTTGGTTTGTTTGATTTAATTTTTTGTGTGAGGTGGTGGGGCGGGAGTCGAGGGGAGACAACGCAATACAAGTAAAATTCAAATATTTAAATCAAATCGAAATGGTTATTCGGAGCACGGTGTGAGTGGGGGAGGGGGGGTGGAACAACTGCGGTGGCATTGGTGATAGCCATTAAAATGCGTTCACTCTAAGCTGCTCAGGGCAAAACCAGGATAACGAAAGTTGAAATTTAAATTTAAAAAATCAGTAGAATTTATTGCGTAACATGGAAAACTTGGAAGCAGTTTAAACACAGAAACTATATATAACTATATATTAGTTATATAACTTATAACATGTATGTACATATATAACTATCTTCTAGTGGAAGTGCACACACACACTTTTCTTGACCTAATTGGACCTAACTGAAAATATGGGGCCTTTGAGTAAAATTTTTAAGAAAAGATGATCTATAGCTTTATAGCTTTTTCTTTTCTTTTATTTTATTTTATTTTATTTTATTTTATTTTATTTTATTTTATTTTATTTTATTTTATTTTATTTTATTTTATTTCATTTGATTTGATTTGATTTGATTTGATTTTGTCTTATTTTATTTGATTTGATTTGATTTGATTTGATTTGATTTGATTTGATTTTATTTTATTTTATTTTATTTTATTTTATTTTATTTTATTTTATTTAATTTTATTTCATTTGATTTGATTGGATTGGATTTGATTTCATTTTATTTTATTTCATTTGATTTGATTTGATTTGATTTGATTTGATTTGATTTGATTTCATTTTATTTTATTTTATTTTATTTTATTTTATTTTATTTTATTTTATTTTATTTTATTTTATTTTATTTTATTTTATTTTATTTTTTTTATTTTGTTTTAGTTTGTTTGATATGATTTTATTTTATTTTATATATTAATTTATAGATTATTTTATTTTATTTTAGTTTATTTGATATGGTTTTTATTTTATATATTATTTTAAAGATTATTTTATTTTATTTTTTTAAATTTAATTTTATTTTATTTTATTTTTATTTTATTTATTTATTTTATTTTATTTCATTTCATTTTATTTTATTTTATTTTATTTTATTTTATTTTATTTTATTTTATTTTATTTTATTTTATTTTATTTTATTTTATTTTATTTTATTTTATTTTATTTTATTTTATTTTATTTTATTATATTTTATTTTATTTTATTTTATTTTATTTTATTTTATTTTATTTTATTTTTTTTATATATTATTTTAAAGATTATTTTATTTTATTTTAGTTTATTTGATATGATTTTATTTTATATATTATTTTATAGATTATTTTATTTTATTTTTTTTATTTTATTGTATGTTATTTTATTTTATTTTTTTATTTATTTTATTTTATTTTATTTTATTTTATTTTATTTTATTTTATTTTATTTTATTTTATTTTATATCATTTGTTTATCATTTTTTTTTTAGTTTTAGTTTTCAAGGCGTAGTTTTAACCAAACGTTCGATAACGCTGAATTCACTTCAGAAAACTTATGAGCAATACAACTTAAACGACTATTTCTATGCGTAGAATGAAGGAACTTTTAAATGTGAAATTTTGCAACTTTGGACCAAAGTCCGAATGAAAGCGAGCAAAGACCGTTTAACCAGTTGATGGTGTTTCCTGGTTATATGGACTCTTAAATTCGATGCAGTTCTGAAATGTTTATAAAACTAGCTGTGAAAACGATTTCACATTTGCACACTACTCGAATTTATGTATGAAAGCACAAAAGCCTTTGTGCTGGCAGTTTAAAGCTTAATGTCTGCTTGCACATCGTTGAGGGCAGCAAGAATTGGCGTGCGTTGAACTGCAATGATGATAATGGTTGTTTCTATAATTTGCACGCATCGAAATATAGTTTATTTGAATGGGACCGGAACTGAAGCACTAAAAGCAGCTTAACATGAATGAGCGAATGCGAGTCCCTACGAGCACTAAAAGCTTTGACTGTTCGTGGCATCGCTACTCGCACCAAACCAAATACTTAGCATTGCGAAATGGAGCAGTGGGGATTCCCGTGGAAATGGAGGCGTTTAATTTCGTTTCAACCGTCAAACTTTTGGTTAATTGTAAAATTAACATTTAAACCCAACACAAAGTTAAATGGTCCAACAATAAAGAAACAAATCCAATTATGATAATATTTATGTACTTTAATATAGGGCGAGGGTATTGTTGGTTGGCATATGTGTGTGTGTGTGTGTATGTGTGGAGGGGGAGGTGGAGCAAAACTGAAATAAAGTACCTGATTTCCTCCTTGGCCGTGACACGGATACGGTTCAACGGCCGATTGCATGTCGTCCGGTTTGGCGGCCGAATCGAGACACATATCAGTGAAAATATTTGCCATCTGAAAATTGTACGAAGTTTGGATGCAATTGATAAGTATGCATGTTTTAGCATTTGGCCATGGCGCTTCTCTGCGGCAATTCGCATTGCAATCGCGGCTTATTTGCAACTACGTACTTATCTATGCAAAACTTGCTTATTTTACGAATATGTGTGCTACGCTATGGACGCAGTTGGTAACCCATTACCGCAAATAGGGGAAAATCGATTGTATTATTTTGGCGATTTGAATTGATAGATCAACAAAAGTATACATAACAAATACGAGTAGAAAAGTAAAGTAAATTTGGCTTTGGCACGGAGCTTGTGGCGGTCGCATTGTCATCGTTTCATTTGTCTGTCCACAAACCTGATTGCCGCCCTGGCGATGGCAGGGATACAGGCCGACCGCCTTCTTCCAATCGCGCTTGTGCGCCGGTGAGTCCAGGCATGTGCGACCGCCAGCACCTAAATTTCGCACCTAAATTTTCGGAAATTAAATTTTCGACAATTAATACGTACATTTTCCGTTTCTAGTTAAGATTTGTTTTCTTTGAAAAGTGTTTGATTTTGTTTTTTACTTAATTAAAAAATGTTTTTCATAAGCGTAATCGATTTGTTTCGGTTGGTGGAACGAAGATTTCATTAGTTGTATAAAATAATATAAATACTTGTAAAGTTATAAGTAGGTGAGTAGGTGTACGTGCGTGTATGTTTGAATGAATGTTAGTGGACAATGGCATAAAACTTACCTCGCCGTGCGCCACCGATTCGCCAGGTATGAAGAGTTCCGGATAGACATTGTCCAGATACCACTTGAAGCTTTTGCATCCTAAGCGCTCCCTGTAAACATCAAATATTAAAAAAATTAAATTTCTGAGGTGGCTCTAATAACATTAAGCAAAAATACAACATCGATTAGAGTTTAGAGTTAATTTTGTTCAGTCGAGTTGCATTAGTTTTGTTTAGTCATCTAAAGTTGGGATGTTTAAAGCAACTTAAATTGCAAAGGAATTTTCAAGACTAGCAGTTTTCATGAATTTTATGATTTAATTGACATAATCTTTACTTGCTTTATGATTTTATTTAATGTTAATTATGCTTTTTTAAACAAACTCCTAACAAATTCCTACATTTACGGTCGGTCGTACTCTACTCCTTACACATTTTTTAACCTGTCAGAAGTTGATTTTCAAACTTTGAAGTGCTTTCCCCAAGTCTAAGGTCAATGGGTTCAATAAATCATGCTTCTCTTAACCCTTTGGGTGCAGCGGCGGATTTTAATAGAAATAATTATAAACACTTTTCAACTTATTTCTTACATGCAGGACTCGGCGGTTTTGCTCGCTTGAATTTTATGATTTTATTGAAATAATCTTTAACCCCTTCGCCAAAGGATTTTACTGGACAAAGCTAAAATTTAAATTTATGGACTTAGTCTATTAAGTTACATGAACAACATAATAATTTAATAATAATCCATAATAATTTTTTTAAAATTTTTATTACCGAACCATTTTTTTTAGAATGTTGTCATATGACAGATACCATTTCTTTCTGGTATTAATAATGATTTTGTTTAAAAATCGATGAAAAATCTTTTTTTATCGATACAAATTTTGGTTTTTTTTTAATGTAACTTTTCATAAAATATTTTTCCCAATAGAGAAGTTTCTAATCGATTTACATTGAATGAATGGTAAAATAAACAACTAATTTTTTATCCAGGGGCCCGAAAACCTACAAAATTCCATTAAATATTTCTCGAAAATGCGATCTAACTTACAGAAACGACGAGCACCGTTGGATTTAGTGTACACAGGGGCGGATTCAGAAAAATATTTGCGGGGGTTTCAAAAAGTAATTAGTCTTTTTTAAAAACCGTTCAAAAACAAAAAAAACGGCAGCCGCCGTGGCTCAGTTGGTTAGTGCGTTGGACCGCGAGTCGCAGGCAGCAACCTCAGGTTCAAATACTGCCTGTAATAACACCTAAAAAAATAACGGGAAAACTGGTTTTCTCTTTCGGTGGTTGTCCTCTCAGCTGGAAATGGCAAACCTCTGAGAGTAAAAATTGCTTATGAAAAAGCTCCCAACCTGCCGTTCGGAACCGGCATAAAACTGTAGGTCCCTTCAACCCGCGTACAAATTCACACGCACAACACGGGTGGTTGCGGGAAGCTAGGCCTTAGTCTCGCGTAAGCGGGCTGTCGTGCCAGTCAATTAATTATTTATTATTATTATCTTTATCCCTGTCAGATTTTCTGATTATTTTCCATTTGAAATGCTTTTATCAAGTTTGTTCTTCAACGCTTACAAAATATAGGAACCAAATCAGTTACGTCATAAATCCATTTACTATACCTTATTGCCTTTCGTGAGGACACATCACCAAAGTCGCCCGTATCATTGCCGATACGTTGGTAGTAATATTGCGCGAACTCGTCCAACCAGACTTCGGCCAGACGCACAGAGTTCTTCTTCAGCACGTTGACTCCGCTGCGCCACTGTAAAACAAAAAAAAAGGAAAACAATGTCAGAAAAGCAATGTCCACCACTGGTCAATAATAAACCTAAAATTATGGGCCTTACTGAACTATTTGAAAGGTTTTTAATGGTTATTGCATGGTTCTCAGTGCCAAGAATGCTGTCACTCAAATCTGATGTGTAAGTGATGTGTAAGTGCCCATTTTGGCCAAAGAGCTAATAGAGCTCGATAATCTATAATAGATGGTAAAAAATCGTTCAGAGAACCTTACTCTAAAAACCCATTTGAAATGGACCCAACATTATGAGTAAAGAAGCCATTATGTCGAAATGAGATGTTCGAATCTTGTGCTCAAATCTCTGCAGCAAATCTTATCAAATTCAACATTAATTTTCAAAATTCTAGAGTCTTTGAATAATTTCAATACCTTTTAAACAAGTAAAAATAAAATGGTTATAGCCCTAAAATCCCATCAATAAATAACTACAGATTTTTGCTTTTATTTTGTCTGACATTGTGGACAACTTAGCTTAGATGTGTCTCGAAGACCTCTCCAACTCTCTTCGATCAAAAGCTCTTTCATAGAAGCATTTAATTATGTTTTCTATGCAAGTGGCGACTGGCGACCGGCGATTTATGCAGAAGCTGCAGAGACATGGATGCAGTGGAATCAATCGAGCACTTTTAATGCAATTGTCCATCACTACAGGAACTACGATACCGGGCCCTTGAGGATAGGTTCTTCAATGGACTTATGGAAATAACTGATGCACGGATTACCGATCGACAAAATTTCCTTGCCAAGATCAAATGGTTCCCAAAAGACCTCATCTAAATCTACAGGGATCCCAAACGATAGGGAAGGTCACCGGTATTATAAGAGTGAAGGCATTCACAATGGACCCAATGGGGACCTCCGGGTGGAAGTGCATGTCGCACACTCTCCTTCTTTAACCTAATCTAGCCTATGTTTTATTCCTGACAAATACGGATTACCGATCTACAAAATTTCCTTGCCATGAGCAAATGGTTCCCAAAAGACCCCATCTTAATCTACAGGGATCCCAACAGATAGGGATGGACACCGGTATTTTAAGAGTGAAGGGATTCACAATGGACCTAATAGTGTCTCCGGGTGGAAGTGCATGTCGCACACTCCCCTTCTATAACCTAATCTAACCTATGTTTTCTTCCTGACAAATAACTTCCTGGCTGCGTGGTACTGTGTGTTTGACTGGTCGCAAAATTACAAATGATACTCCTCGGCCAGGTGCGAGCGCAGCACAGGAGGCACTAATTACCTGCTCCCGGTCTACTTGTTTTCAGTTTTTTGCCGCTGGTATGTTGACCCGGTTAGCTCATTTTGCTGAAGTCCCTGTTTCGTTTCGAGTGGCGTGTTGTTGCCGACGCAGAGCGGAACCGTGGCACAAACCGCAGCAGCGATAATTGCCGAAACATGAGTGCACCGTTTTGCCGCCAGGACGATTGTGCGGTGTCAGACGTGCCGTTAAAATGCGGCTGGAGTTCAAGGGGGTGGGGACAGGACAGCATTGATATATGACTAACCCCCAGTGTGGCAAGTTTTAGTGTCGTGTCGCACGTGCACAACTCCATTCGGTCCGTCGGCCGGTCGGTCGATGGATTGGAGGTGGCGGACGCATTGTGGTGGTTTGTTTGGATTGTGGTCCTGTGCTACACATGCATACAATCTCAATACGCACACAAACATATATATACATACACACACGCACGTGGACAGCTGCAAAGGCGTCCGTATAATTCGGAGGATACAACGTAAAGGGAATGAGAAATGGTCGTTTGAGACAAATGGAACGTTAACACTTTACAGACAAGTAATTCCAACGAATGTTTGTTTGTTTATTTATTGTATTGTCAACGTTATTCGGTTAGTGTGTGTGCGTATGTGTGTCAGTGCAATATGTTACTTGTCGAAATTGTGTTGTTGTTATTTCGTCTAAGGGCGACAAGTGAAAACAGGCCGTCTGGTCACATGAGTGACTAATAGGTTTACAAACGCTCCTAATGACTGCTGCTTGATATGGATTTAAAATTTAACGTGATGATTTAGCTTTTGCCTGAAGTAATACATAATTCAGATGCCCATTATCGGTGGAACAGCTAAAGTTAACGAACTGTACAAGTTTCAAGAAATTTTTTCGTACAAAAACTTTGCATTAAACGACTTTACAGGAGCTGCTCATAGTCAAGTCGGTGTAGGAGTAATTATAAAGAAGTTGTTTCTCCTTATTCACTGCGCTTGGTTACGTTAATTAATTGAACTCTGCCAGGGTGGATACACCACAGTCGACCTACCAGAAGGATTAAATGCTCCCGAAAGATTCAATGCCCCTGTGAGATCTACTCCTGTCTAGGAACAGTGCAGAAATAGGAGTTGTTTGTTTCACTGTTAAACATCTCAACTCCTCTTTTTTGTTACATTGTCAACGTTCACATAGTCGTCTTTACTGCAGTGTGTAGGAACCCAGCAACCCAGACGTCGTGATGCTTTATAACTCGTAGAAGGGCACAAGCTCTTACAATCTCCGATATAATGCTATGCTGACGATTTATTCAGAAGTTGTGGAGACGAGGATGCAGTGGAATCAATCGAGAACCTCATCACTGCACTGAACCTCATCACTGCAGGAACGACGGCTCCGGACCCTTGGAGTCAGGTTCCTGGATGGGCTTACGGAAATACCTGATGCACAGATTACCGATCTACACAATTTCCTCGCCAAGATCAAATGGTTCTCAAAAGATCCCGTCTGGATCTATAGGGATCCCAACAGATAGGCAAGGGCACCGGTATTTTTAAGAATGAAGGGATTCACAATGGACCTAATTTTGTCTCCGGGTGGAAGTGCATGCCTCACACTCCCCTTCTTTAACCTAACCTAACCTACAAACTCCGATTTCACAACCACTAATTGAAGCGTTTTTGTATAGCCTGATTATCCCCAAAGGAAGGTACTTCACTAAGTCCGCTGTATGAGCTGTTTAACAACATGGACGTAGCACAGAGAATCAACATCTAACGGCTAAGCTGGCTTGGCCATGTCTGCCGTATGGACGATGAAGCTCCAACGAAGAAGGTATTTGATGTGATAGTTGAAGGTCGATGGTGAAAAGGGAAACTGTGTCTTCGACCTAGTTGAGGACGCCCTATCATCTCTTGGTGTGACCAACTGGAGTAGGTACACGTAAAGCAGAGGCGCCTGGAGAGAACTTTTGCAGGTGGCAAGTTGTAACCCGGTAACGGGTTGTTCCGGCCAGTTCAATAAGTAAATAAGATCATCCTTGAAAATCTTGATGTAACAGGGTTATAAACCACTTCGTTAGTTCAACTCCATGTGGTATAGATCTCTGCTTAGAAGATACTTCAAAGGTCTAAAAACCTAAATGATTTTCCGCTCTGAAGCGCTTCGGAAGACAGTTCCAGCCTCCGTGCCAGATCCATCGGTAAGGATTGTATCCAAAACGACATAAGGAAATGACAGAGGGAACTTTGGGGTGTTCGGGAGAAAGGTAGACAAAATCTTCGGTCCTGTTCGTACTGGCGACGACTATCGTATACAAACCAATACGGACGTGGCACAAAGAATCGGCATCCAGTGGCTACGCTTGGCCATGTCTACTGAATAGATGATGAAGTTCCAGCGAAAAAAGTGTTCGATGCGTTAGTTGGAGGTCGACGGCGAAGAGGGAGGCCGCGTCTCCGGTGTAAGGACCAAGCTGAGGACGCCCTACCCTCTCTTGATGTGACCAAATGAAGAAGACGCACGCAGAGGTTCCTGGAGGGAACTTTTGCGGCAGGCCGTAACCCGGTAACGGGTTTTTATGGCCAGTTATTATTATAATTGCTGGGGATTGTGTAATGCGACCTTTATGGCCAGTTAAGTCCTTAAGTAAGTTTATCCTTGAAAATCTTGATTCAACAGGGTTATAATGCTGCCCTTGATATGGCATAGATCTCTTTCTTAAAGATGCTACAAAGATCCGAAAACCTGAATGATTTTTCGCCCCGAAGAGTTTCAGAAAAGAGTTCCTCAGTGCCAGATCTATTGGTAAGGATTGTATCCATTCCCTCACGTTTTCCACAGTTCCTATTCTTTACCTAAAACATTTCTAACTTACAATGGATATCATTGTTGCACTTACCTTGTAGGGTGAACGTTTCCGGAAAATATGTCCCACATGTGAGCATGGAACAATCTCCAGTGTGCCACCGCACATCCACGTCTTGAAGGACAACTCCAAATTCTCGCCACCCCAGATATCGAAGCCCGAATCGTAGGTGCCCAGTTCTTCGAAAAATGTACGCTCAATAGAGAAGAGGCCACCGGCCATTGTGGGCGAGTAGACGGGCTCGGCGGTGTTCTGTAATTAAAAAAAGACACACAAGAGTTGATTAATTTGCGAGAATAGAAGCAACCAGCGCATAACTGCTGGATTATTTGCTTTGTTTTTGCAACACAATTGTTAATTACACAGCTCAACGAAAGCGACGCACAATGATTGGCAGGATGCCATACTCCAGAAACTAATACAGACAGAGATGGAGCGAGAGAAGAGGAGTGCGAGAAAGAGATGCATTAAGCAGTTATTTGGGAAGGTGGCAAACCTTGAAGCGGTGCTTACGTGCTCGTAGGTACGTGTCTGTATGGAGCGAACTATCGGGCTGACATCAGCAGCCTCAGCTGAAGGGACAGGAGCGACGATAGCTGATATGAGCTGCTGTGCATTTCGTTATGTTCATATTTGATGCTCATGTAAATGTATGTATGTAAGTGTGTAGCCGGGCAAGAAGTGGATTTCAGGCAGCTTAGAAATAAATTGAATCACATAAGATCATTTAATTTTCGTAATTGAAACAAAGCAGCATCACGCTAATTGCATGACACGATTCGTGCGTGTGGAAAGTATGCCAAGTGTCTGTCTACTTTTGGCAGTGTGCGGCAATAGAGTGCAATGGGATGAGATGTCGGGCCTTAATAGCATCAAATGCGGCTGCAACGTGTGTGGAATAATACACGTTTTTGTTGTTGTTGTGGTAAATTAAAACAAATGAGTGTGAGTGAACATTGGGTGTGCAGAAGTGAATATGAATCAAATTGCACTTTTGTGGTGAGAGAAAGTGTTTTTGATATTTGTTCAAGTCGTTTCAAGCAGACGCTGTTAAATTTAAGTAGTTAGCAGTTCTCAGCTTATTGCATCCTAAGCGATCATTATTTCATCAGCTCTTAACGTCTAAGATACTCTAACCGGTACTGCTAGGGACCCAACAGGGACCATGCGTGACCAAATCGCCCAACCAGCTTAACCTAACCCAACTTTAACTGGCATACAATTTCGAAATTTTTTGGAAAGCATTTTACAGTACAAAAAACTCAACAACAAAATTCAATTGTCTCAGTTAACTCGGACAATATGAAATTTTTTTACAAAAAAGAGGAGACATTCTTTTAACAATACTTGATTATTTAATTTGGCTATAAAACGTAGTAAACGTTACCGAAGATTCTATATAGAAAATTCTCTGAAGATTCTCTATGGAGTCATTTTGACTTTCTGTAAATGCTTACATGCTGCAACACAGTTTTTTGGGCAAAACCCAGTTCCGAGTTCCCTTCGGACTCAATACAGCCTCCATTACGGTCTAAAAGCATGTCTAATGAGTGTTTTAGATAGTTGGGCGGAATGTCCTTCAATGGCGGAATGTCGGTATAAGCCTTTTGGATGGCTTCTGTTCTCAAAATGCTTCCCTTTCCCAAAAAATCAGATGGGGATGAGTTGGGGTCACTCAACTTGTGCAGAACGAACTGTACACACACTGTTCCATAGCCCAAATGTTTGGTTTAAATGCTATAAACTGATATCTTGAAGATGCTTAAAGCCAATGTCAAAAATTTGCATGAAGATTTTGGCTATTTTTTTTATGAATTCAAGCATAGTTTTGATGGAATCTGTGGTAAAGGCGGGTTTCGGACAACATGTTGGTCATCATTTATGTCCTCCCGAATATTTTAAATCTCTCTATACAACTCATGAACTCAGCCACGGTTTCGGTTAAAGTTTTACCAAGTTTAAAACAAAACATAATTTGACGACCATGCAGCCCGCTCTGTGCAGCTGCGGGCCCTCAAGTATAGACACGACTGTATAGGCATTTGTTGGCCGCAGCGGCATTGCATACTTTAAGGGAGCTTGGTAATTTCGGTTGATTAATTGCAGAGAATTAGCCAGGCAAACAAATATATAAGGCAGCCGGGTACAGTGGGTCAGTTTAGTTTTGACAGAAAGAATAGTGCAATAGGGATACAAAAGTGAAGTAAAAGGGACTAATGAATCAGTGAAGTAAAATAAGAAACAAGTTTAAAAACAGTGAAGTGTCAAATTGGAAATAAAGTGTTTACAGTGGTGAACTGTGTTAAAGAATTTTATATCGTCTTATCTTATTTGGGCACAATTCAGTGCTACGAACTACGCCTGCTTTGGCCGGCAGAACTAATTTTCGTAACACTTATGTTGGCTCCATGTTTGATGTTCATTCTAGCACCGCAAATCCCTTTCAATTGAACCAAATACTTATAATGAAATTTTGAATGTAAATCGGTAACAAAGGCCATAGCCGGATAAGGCAGAGCAAAGTGACCCCGGCCAATTTTGATTATTATATTGTTTCAATAGTAGTATTATTGTAGAAAACAATTACCCAGAGTTTTAGTCCATAATAGTTAATACCCGATCTGCCATGATTAATATAATAAATAAAATCAAAAGTTAATAATTTTCTAAGTAGTCATCGGATTTAGATGAGTTTAAGACATATTATAGATATCACTTAGAAGCATTATCAGAAAAATCGATGGAACTAAAAGTGAATATAACCTAAAAAAAATATTTTTTTAAAATGATAAAACATGTTTTTATCAAGTTAGAATTTTGGTACAATCACCAAATTATTTTTTTATATTTCTCATATAATGTTTAAAAACATATATTTTTTCTATCTCCTAAAAAAAATAAAATTTAATGTTTAAAAAAAAAATAAAATGTAATGTTTAAATTTTTTTTTAGGCTAAGTGTGCGGTACAATCTCCAACGTTTGTTTAGTTTGTTTGTACCTTAGGGCGCACGTAATATTAAATTTGTTAAATACAAATTTTTAAAACTCATCCTCTCCTTCCTACCCCATGATCAAGTTCTATGCCCCTAACAGGAAAGTCAATGACTACGGCAGACTAATTTTTTTTCATATTTCTGACTTTAATTTTCTGCATAAATTCACTTTAATTTTCCTCATTAATTTTTATAAGAAGAAAATTAAATAATTAGAAAAATAATCTAACCTAAGCTCTCATGTCTCCTTCAAAAGAATTTTTGGCTTGAATTTCGTTCATGTAACTTGATCCTTGCTGTGTTTTGATTTTATCTAATAATGCCGAACGTGCAAATGAATCACATAACTATGAAAATTATCGAACTATGTATGAATTGAATGCCTTTAGCTAACACCATTTCTGACGTTATCTGTAATTTTTACTGAGGGTCCACTTGCAAGCAATGCAGGCACAGATCAATAGTGGCTACTTGGCAATTAAAAATTTTATTGTAAAAAGACAAAAAAAAAATAGAATTTTTTAACTTTAAAATCCCATGAACAACGTTACAAATCTTCAGTTTTGACCATTTCCGGCTTTTTTTCGTCATCTTTTTTAAGCACGTCTGGCTGGTCAGACAAACAGTACGTTAGGCAGCTGAACCGGCATGGAGACGAACAAACAGTGAAACAGCCGGTCAGACAAACAAAACAATCCGGATGGGCAAATAGACAGCCAGTCGGTGAGTACGAAATTGGTCAGGCATTGCCGGAAGTGTAGTGGAAAATGGAGCAAATGGGAAAGAACGGCAGCGAGCAGATTTCGGCAGCTGCCTCGTGTAGCGCGGCTGCTGGGAGCAATTTGAAAAGCCCACTTCAGCTGTGCGTTGCGCAGCAATTCGGCAGCCAGCAAAGGCCGGTCCGGTGTATTAGTGCGGAAGGAAACGAAGCACACCAAAATCATGGAGCAATTTGCAAACTGCCAAAAACACCAAACTCACAACACACTTGAATGACTAGCAAAACCCAAATAGAAAAAAATGTAAGTAAAGCGTTTAAAAACATAATAACACCAAAACGGGCGAATTGCTGTGCAGTATAAAAAAAAAAACAAACAGCACGTGTCTTTTGGGGGGGAGAGTAGTGCAAAGTGTAATAAAAAATACAAATACAAAAATAAAAAATGTGTGGCACAACGATTGACAGACTCAACGAAAAGGTTCAGAAAAGGACGTGTTAATTTTTTAAATTTTGAAAGCATAACCTGAACGTGCGCAAAGTTTAGTCAAGCAGAAACAAAAACAAAGACAGCAACACAAATATGGCAACGAGGAGACAAAGCAAATTTGTTTGCGGTTAATTAACACTCGGATGCCCAACAACTTTTTAAACGGCCAAAGCCCAACAAGGTCCCCAGGGACCTCTATTGTAATATTGCATATAAGGCTTGTAATTGTATAATGTAGTGTTACATAATGTGTGCAGATGTGTTTGTATTATGTATTTTTTACTACAGACAGATAGCAAAAACGTATAAAATACAAAAGAATTGCTTTTAAAAACGCCATAGGTCCCTACGGACCTTGTTGGGCATCGGAGTGTTAAACGTCCACCTTTGGGGCAACCATTACCACAAATGCCAAAAGTTTGTTCACATTAAAAATTGTGTGCTTTGTGTTGATTAAAAATATCGACAGCCACGAATGAAAACCAAAGAAACAACGTTGCAGGTGAACGATATGTGATCGGTCTCGTTCCCTCGCTGCAGTGCGAAGCTAGTAAAGTCAGAACTCAGGGCGCTGCCTTGAATTACCATAATTTCACCCTCTAGTCTTGTAACATTCAACAACGTCTTCCGCATTTTCAGCGTTTTGCGTGGCTCGCAAAATTTAACAGCATTTTCCCTTTCATAGTCGTTAGTAGTTGTTTCTCCCTTTTCTTTTGTTGGTATTTATGCAAATTTTATGTGAATTTCAGTGAAGGGGTTTCTTCCCGGAACATTGTTGAATTTTTTGCGGCAATTATTTTCAAGAGAAGGAAATTCAGTTGATTGGTGTATTCGACAAGCGTTTTTGCTTTAGTAAAAGGAGATTTTTTTCATAGACAAACTTGGTAATTTTTTGTAGTGGGTTCAATTTTTTGTGTTTGCGTTATTTGAGACTTCTAGCCAGACGGCTATTGTAATTTACTGGCATTGATATCAAGCAGTGGACTAGTTAAAGTTTAAATATAAATTCAGTAAATTAGAAGAATGAATTTTCAATGCAGTGATTAAATTATTAATTATTATTTTTTAATTATTTTTATAATTACAATAATTATTATAACTATAATATAATTATTATAACCATAATATAATTATTACAACTATAATAATTATTATAAGGTTTAATTATGTAATTAAAGTCATGAAATGAAAGACTTTATTTAACATAGAACGATCCGATTTAGGTCAAATATGCACAGTTTTTTTTTCAACAACTTCTTAGGGTTCTCTAATTCAATCCCCCATCTTTTGAGACAAAGTTTTCACCAGCAAAATCAGTCAACACTGACGGAAACAGATGGTAATCACTTGGAAACAAGTCTAAGGACTATAAGGTGGAAGCATAAGAACCTTCCAACTCAGATGCCGGAGCTTTTGGCGAATCACTATGAATGTGTGCGACCTAGCGTTACCCGGATGGACCACAATTTCTCCCCTATTGGCCAAAGCAGGCTTCTTCTGATAGACTGCTTCCTTCAGACGGTCAAATAGTGGATGGTGTAGGTCCGAATTAAGAGTTGGGCTGTAGGAGAGCAATTCATATCAGATGATTCTCTGCCAATTCCAACAAATACGCATCAAATACGCAGCAAATACCATCTTGACTGTTAATCCAGGCGTGGCGCCGACTCAATGCAATTCAAACAAAAGTTTTCACTTGACATTGTGGTAAGTAATTTACTTTTATCACCAGGTACCTATCGTTTCAAAAATGGGTAATTTTGTAGCAATTCCCAAATGGAAACCTCGATCTATGACGTTGTTTGCGTTTACTTCTGTGGCACCCATCAAGCGTTTTTTTGTCTCCAGCCTCATTTAAGTGGCTCCAAATGTAGGGGGGCGGGACCTACAGTTTCACGCCGAATCCAAATGACGGTTGGCAGTTTTTTCGTTCACACTTGGAGGTTTTGCCATCGCCTGTCAAGAGCGCACTTGTGCAATCCTTGAATTCTCATTTGCTTCATGTGGATAGCGATAGAAGTAGACGAGTGTTTTACCAGCCCCAGCTAGGATTCGAACATAGAGCCTCTGGTGTGAGAAGCCATCGCCCACTGGACTATCGAGGTAGACCGAGAAAAATTATAAAATATGATGTATTTTATCTTTGCTGGTGATCATTTCTGAATCGCGCTCGTATAAAACTAAGTTAAGCAATCACAAAACTCTCTGAGAAGTTTTCTTAGTACCAAATTTTATCTTATTAATGCCATCCACCATAACCTGATCAAACTTTTATGAAGCCAAATACAGATTACAAAATCCAGTTATTCAAAAAAGAATTTATTTCTTTACAACAAGTTTTTATTTTTTCCAATGATCTCAGTTTGCAACTGGTTCAGGGTATGTGATCGTTTAATTTAAATTTAAATTTAAAAATTAGAAAAGGTTTTTATCTCAAAAAAGCTTTGATGATCAAATGAGCCACGAATCCCTTTAGTGTAATTTGTTTTCAATCTGACAACAAAAAAAATAATCTTTTAAAAACTAATATATTTTATTACAAACATAAAAAAGCAATATAAACTATTCAAAAATGGTATGGCCAGTATTTGGGAATATTTAAAAAATATGTATTTTATTATATAATCTTATTTTTATTAGGAAAAAACAAGAAAAAATTCAAAAGACTTTGGAAACAAATTCTTTTTATTACAAAAAGTAAAAAAAAACAAAATACAATCCAAAAATTTTATGGCCAATATTTTATATACAGTAGACGCTTACAAGTTCGAACTCTCGCAAAATCGAATCTTCTAGAAATTCGAACCTCATATTTTACAGCATTGAATTCTCTAAAATACGAACTGGCGAAATATGAAATTGTTCAGGCAAATCGCTTAGCTATGCATAAATCCGCATTGTATGAAAATTTTAAGCGACTATTAATAACGTATTACATTTTTTTAATATGAAGAAAAAATGGCATCACATTCAAGTGATTAGATGTTATTTCAAATGTTTTGGATTTTTTAGATGAATTAAGAAAGTCCAGAAATTCGAACATTTCGGAAATTTGAACTACCCTTTATACAAAGTGGTTCGAATTTGTGAGCGTCTACTGTATTCTTATTTTTTACAAACTAAAAAAATCATGAAATAATCCAAAAATTCTTGTTAGATATATTTTAAAAATATTACTATTCTTATTAGTATTATTAATGCTGGGGATAGTGCCCTGCCACCTAAAATATCTATTGCCTCCTTCATGGACTCACAGTTCGTCCGTGAGTGCAGCATCCAAGAGGATTTTTAGTATAATAGGTAAACCTCTTGACTCTAAATTTGACGTAATAATCGCCTTGGAATGTTCTGACCTGGTTGGTTTTTCCAGTATCGATTCCTGCTTATTATCTCGTCTTTGCTGGTTAGAATGAATAAAGCTTCTTTACCCAAACTACAAAAAGGTTCAGGACATACATTTTATTTCAAAATCAATCAAAAATCTAAGAAAAATATAATTTCTTAACAAATGGCCAAATTGAGTTTTTTTTCTTCTATCACCACACTTTTTGATCGATTTCAAGTAATAGTTATTTAAGGAAACTAAATTTTTTATTTCAATTACGCTGAATTTATGCAGAGAAAAGTGTGTTAGAGTTGTTCAAGTAAAGCAACTTGCTTCTCTTAGTTATTTAAGCACAGTTTGAACCAACCAACACTTCACATTATCAAAGCATAATTTGCTCTTCAAACTCTATTTTTCGCTACCACTAACGACTTTTCTCTTTAACTGCTATGAAAAAACGGCAAACGAATAAAAATGAAGGTGCAACGCGGGCACAGTTTTTCACACTGCCACCAGGCGCCACCTTTAGCACTCGTTGCTCCAAACTTTTGCCACATTGCTAGCTCAACATTTTCGCCGTCATAATAAAACGTATTCTTTGTGTGCGCGTTCGTCTCCCCACCCCCCGCCACCCCTCCGGCACCACTCAACACCAGCAATGCGCAGCAGCCAACTTGTAAAAAATGAGCGCTAGCGAGTGTGTCTGTGTGTGTGTGTGTTGATGTGTGCATGTGGCATATTTTCGGGCGCTTTAGTTTTTTGGGTTTGAAGTTTTGGCGTTGCGTTTGCGTTTGTCGATGTTTGCGTGCGCTGTGTGTTTTAGGCATTTTTCTGCGTCAGTTTCTTTTTGTTTTCGTCGACGTCGCGTACGTGACTGGCGTGTCAATAGTGTGGGCGTGGTGCCTGCCTCCGTCCGATGCGCTGCAATAGTCATTTATTATTCTTTGCAGATATGGCGGGTACGTAATTTAGAAAATTTTTGAGCATACTTTACGGGCAATTTTAAAAATCATTAAGAAACCACTTAATGTAAATGGTGACTTCATTTAGAATCGCACGCAGCTTATGCCGAGCCTCATGCAGCGTGAACACTCGTAGCGCTGCCTGCAGTTGAACCTGATAAATGGCCAACATTTTGCTCCTCTTCGTTCTCTGTCCGGGCGGTAATTTATTTGATAGCGTGCGGTGACTCAAAGAATGATGAGGTCTAAGAGACGCTAATGTGCGGCAGTTTAATTTCAGAGATTTTGCATGCCATGATGTGAAAATATTGCAAAGTTAGAAGAGGACAAACGAAATGAGAGCAGCAATGATGAAATATGAAATAAAGTACTTGTAGAAGAAATGAAAGAAATGACGTAATAATGTTTCAAAAAGCTGAAATTTGAATTAAATTTAAATAGTTGGAAGCAATGAAACAATGCAGTGATATCATTTCAAGAAGTCTAAATTAAAATTAAAATTAAATTTCATTTTTAAAATATTAGGAAGCTATGATAAGCATTGAAGTGATATCCTTTCAAGAAGTTGAAATTAAAAATAAAATTAAATTTCAATTTTAAAACTGTTGGAAGGCATGAAATAATTCAAGAAATTGAAATTAAAATTAAAATTTGAATAAAAATGAAATAAAAATTTAAATTAAATTTAAATTTAAAATTTCAATTTCAATTAAATTTCAATTCAAATTTCAATTAAATTTAAATTTTGAAATAGTAGTAAGCTATGAAGCAATGAAGTGATATCCTTTCAAAAAGTTGAAATTAAAATTTAAATTAGACTTCAATTCTAAAATAGTGATATCCTTTCAAGATGTTGAAATTAAAACTAAAATTTAATTTCAATTTTAAAATAATTTAAAGCTGTGAAGAATTGAAGTGATATCCTTTCAAGAAGTTGAAATTAAAATTAAAATTTAATTTCAATTTCAATTTTAAAATAATTGGAAGGTATGACGAATTGCAGTGATCTCTTTTCAAGAAGTTTAAATGAAAATTTAAATCTCAAATAATATTTAAATTTTAAAATAGTTAGAAGCTCTAAAGCAATGGAGTGATATCTTTTCAAGGAGTTGAAATTAAAATTTTAAATTATATTTAAATTTTAAAATAGTGGTAAACTATGAAGCCGTGAAGTTATATCCTTTCAAGAAGTTGAAATCAAAATTAAACTAAAATTTTGAAATAGTTGGAAGCTAGGAAGTGATATCCTTTCAAGAAGTTGAAATACAAATTTTAATAAATTTTCAATTTTAAAATACTTGGAAGCTATGAACCAATGAAGTGATATCCTTTCAAGAAGTTGAAATTAAAATTTAAATTACATTTCAATTTTAAAATAGTTGTAAGCTATGAATCGATGAAGTGATATCCTTGTAAGAAGTTGAAATTAAAATTTGAATTAAATTTCAATTTTTAAATAGTTGGAAGCTATGATAAGCCATGAAGTGATATCCTTTCAAGAAGTTGAAGTTAAAATTAAGTTAAAATTTTAAAATAGTTGGAAGCTAGGAAGCGATGAAGTGATATCCTTTCAAGAAGTTGAAATACAAAATTTAATAACTTTTCAATTTTAAAATACTTGGAAGCTATGAAGCAATGAAGTGATATCCTTTCAAGAAGTTGAAATTAAAATTTGAATTAAATTTCAATTTTAAAATAGTTGGAAGCTATGATAAGCCATGAAATGATACCCTTTCAAGAAGTTGAAATTAAAATTTAAATTAAGTTACAATTTTAAAATAGTTGGAATAGTTGAACCAATGAAGTGATGTCCTTTCAAAAAGTTGAAATTTAACATCTAAAAAAATTTTAAATTTCAATTAAATTTCAATTGAAAAATTGTTGGAAGCTATGATAAACAGTGCAGTGATATTCTTTGAAGAAGTTCAAATTAAAATTAAATTTCAATTTTAAAAAAGTTGGAAGCTGTGAACCAATGAAGTGATATCCTTTCTAGAAGTTGAAGTTGAAATTGAAATAAAATTTTAATTTTTAAATAGTTGGAAGCTATAAGGCAATGAAGTGATATCTTTTCATGAAGTTCACATGAAATTTTTTTTCGATTGTGGGAAATTTAGGCATCAGTTTCAATGACATGTTCAGACAAGCCTCCCTAATCAAAACTTATTTTAATTTCGACTTCTTAGAACTAGTTTGTACTGTCAGCTGATTGATAACCAGACACAGATATTGTAAAATCTACTCTCGTAGATATGCTGAATACAAAGTTATAGATTTTTCTATACTATTCTCGGCGCTATGAAACCCTATCAAAATGTATGTATTCTAGCAGCAAAATTTTTAACATTTTGATTCATTCTAATTATTTCCCATCCCTTTAGCATTATCCAGCCCAATACTTTACCTTTGGAAAATCTCCTATCCTTCCCATCCAATCAGTTGTAAATTAAAATCTCATTACAAGTAGCTCGCAGCAGATTTTCATATCCATCAACCGTATTACCATAACAACAACACCATTAGCAGTATCGATTCCGATTAACGGAAATATGTCGCAGCGCATACATCAACCCACAGAAGCTTATCAAAGACATCAACCGCTGTGTTTTCCAAACACACCTCCGGTAGCAACAATAGACATCGAGGTTTGTTCTATACAACCCAGTAATAAACTTTCACATACGTAGGAGACAACAGATGACTGGACCATTTGCCTTATTGAAGCCCAATGCACCTAAGCAAAGTGAATAACGAGAAAAAAAGCTAAACACAAACAGATTTCCAGTTGTTTGCACACATCCAATAAAAAAGTTGTTACATATCAAAACATCTCGTCGCTCTCTTCACAAACAACAAATTACAATATTTACCATGAAATGTTAACATGTAAAGTAGAATACTCGTTAAATTTGCATCTAAAGTCTCAGTTGCATGAATGCTTTAATTTGCTAAGTACATAAACTTTCTTGGCAAATGTTTGTATGCCTTTCTGACTATTTACCAGCAACACAGGCAGGCAGCATTGTTCATGTAATAATGTAAAAATCGGCAAAAAGTTCAAGTTCGCAAATAAAAAGTTTAACAAAAAAAATTAACAACGAATTCGCAAAAGTTGACAGCCATATAGAAAAGAAAATAATAACAACTGTGAAAGCTACTTTTATGAAAGCAAACATAAACAACATAAAGAATGCTATGTGAGAGGATGAAAGGATGCGGGAATAAAACTTCACGCGCAAAAACATATAGACAAACTTTTTATTCTACATACATAGTATGGTTAAGGTGACCATGTGTTTTGGCGGACGATATCATTTGGACAGTTGGAGTTTAATCTTCTTAAATCGTGAAACGTACCTTCCTTAGATGACCAGATAGAGTCATTTGGATTCCTTATATACCAACTTTTTGTGGTTAATTAACATTACAAATTTTGTAAAAATTACCGAAGATTTCCTTTCAGAAAGCAAATACATAATAGTTATAAAGAGAAAACGACCTTCTTGGTCTTTCACGTGTTGAGAGTTGAAAGATCATCGGTCTATAAAACCCCATGTGTTGATTGCTCAGTATAACTCTTTTAAGAATATAGAAAGTGTTCCACTGCCGCTCTTGGCACTTTTTGATACCTCAGGACTTAGTATGTAAGTAGACGAGGTTGGTTTCAGCCATTTTCAATTCAGATTGGGTCGGTTTGATACCTCAGGACGTATACCTACTTAATGTTTGAACCATCTCACCGAGGATTTATAAGATTGACTCTTTCACCTCTTCAACAACTTCTGCAGAAGTCATTTGACAGCTGACCTACAGCATATTGTATCGTTTCTACTTCTTTTTCATCTCCACAGCTCCCTCTCCCTGACGAAAACGCGATTTGTACTGTCCCTGAGTGGTACCTCCATTCGGCAGCTCGTTGGAGTCATCACCGGACACTGCGCTATTGGATCTATGTTTACCAAAAGGGCGCCTCTCGTCCAGTGATGTCTGTCGTAGCTGTGGATATGAAGAAGAAGTAGAAATGATACAACACTTCCTGTGCCACTGCCCGGCTCTGCAGGAACGCCGACTCCACACCATAGTAAAAGTTCGTCTCCCTCTAATTCAGTTTCAGGCAGTTTTTCCGTCTGTGTCCGTTCCCTTCCAAGTATCCGCGCCCTTGCGTGTATTAGGGCAGGACATTTCGTTATTAAGTGTACGGATGTTTCATCGTCTTCCAAACAGAATCTGCTCATTAACCGTGATTCCCAGACGCTGTCTATGCTAAGGTACTCGAAGCCAGCTTGGTTCTCAGTTGGGCCCTTTCTGGCCTTAGAGATACCCTCATTATATTTGGACTGAGCACCCAGATTTGGTGTAAGTTCCATTTAGTTTATAGATTTGCAACAGCTTATCACATTCTTGGATGTTATTGTTTAAGGTTCGATGGCCTGCCCGGCTCTCGTGTAGAGACATTGTTCTATTTAAAAAAGTCTAAGGCCGCTCAACATTGTGACACTGAATACTGCCTCACGAAAGGCGCTATGCTTAAACTGGACCAGTACATAGAACAAGTTCGTCGTAAGGAGCATAGAAGGATCCTTAAACTGAGTCAAGTCAGCATCAAAAGGTTCTACTATACACTAATTGTAGACGAGCTTCTAAAGAGTACTCCATGGAATAAGAGAAGAGCGACATTAGTGTTTTAAGGATCTCTCATGAGTGGCATGTAAGAGCCGAGGGCTTTTTGGAAGAAATGAACCTTTTTGGAGGTTTTGTCTACATCTCAGAGATTTTGTATCGATTTACCAAGCAGAGATGCTGGAAATGATTCGTGCGTTGGATCTCCAAATTCAGAACCAGATGTCCCTTAAAGCGCTGGATAATTAGTCGATGATAGCCTCTTAACTAGCTCTCGAATGTGTCCACAAACTCAACAAATACGGCCCTAGTAATAGGGTATCTAAGAGAACATGTCAGTGCGGAGCAAAATGAATTGGTAGATTGTCCAGTTAAGAAGGCTTAAGAACAAGACTTTTGTTTATCCGAGTCAAGAAGAGGACTAAGCAATTCAGAGGTCGAAGAACTGATCGAAATTTGGGTGACCTCAGTGCGGTGATAGGTGGAATGGGATGACCAACTGTAGGCAGCTATAGCAGCCTTAAAGTTAACGATGAGCAGTGTGTCGGAAGAAATCTCAATCTTGATCCGAGAGTTCTCAAATGGCTGACTGCATATAATGACGGATCACGGTAATTTTAAGTGACAACTGGCACCATTGGGACAACGGTTAATAATATAGAACGAGTTATGGACCATCCGCCATCCATGGAGCAGCCGCCGTGGCTCAGTTGGTTAGTGCGTTGGACCGCGAGTCGAAGGCAGCAACCTCAGGTTCAAATACTGCCTGTAATAACACCTAAAAAAATAACGGGAAAACTCGTTTTCTCTTTCGGTGGCTGTCCTCTCAGCTGGAAATGGCAAACCTCTGAGAGTAAAAATTGCTTATGAAAAAGCTCCCAACCTGCCGTTCGGAACCGGCATAAAACTGTAGGTCCCTTCAACCCGTGTACAAATTCACACGTACAACACGGGTGGTTGCGGGAAGCTAGGCCTTAGTCTCGCGTAAGCGGGCTGTCGTGCCAGTCAATAATTTTTTATTTTTATTTATTATTATGGACCATAAGTCCCCGATGTCTATAAGAGATAATGCGTGACATAGTGATTAGCAGTAAAGTCGATGATTACAGCAAACCTTCGAATGACTGGACATAAATTCCTTGGAAACGAAAAGTCGTCTTCGGAGAACTACGAACAGGGGTGGTTTTTGTCGATAAGAATCTAGCAGGTTGGTAGAATGGATACATATAAGACGAGCCGAGAAAGTAAACCCCAAAGGGTCCAATTTCTCAAGCACTAGATGGCCTATTGTGCCGTTGGTAGAAACGAGTCTAGCAGTGTCTATGAGGAATTTTTCATCTCCTCATCTATTCTTCCCTTTTTTTCTCAGGGAATCAGGGTAGAGAGCTTCCGATTAAATCAGATTTAATCAGATAAATATTTGGAAACAAAAATAATAATTAGGCAAAAATACAACCGAAAGCTTTGGTATGCTTTATCCATTCGTCGAATGGCCACCTTAAGAATTATATGATGCCTGGGGAAAACTCGAGCAACAGGGCAACAGGGCAAAAGGCTGAGTGTAAAGGTAAATACGCTCAAATGAAATAAATGAATAAAGATGCAGACATTCGAGCAAAACTGTGTCAAAGTAGAACGAGGACAAGGGGGCAAAAAGGCACAAATAAGTTTGTTCTTTTATTTATTGTCTTTTGTTTGACACTTTTATGTATTTTTAAAGAGATACAAACATTGCAAAGACAATGCCAAGAAAATATTGCAGGCCGAGCACAAATTTGAAATCATACCTAAGAGATTAAAACATAAACGTTGCAGCATTTAAATCTTTTGATATTCTGAAATCATTGTTCACTGTTAATGACCAGTTGAAATGTTTGCGTTTTAATAATATTCACTTTAGCTTTATTTCACTTGGGAGATTTTCAGTGGTTTTAACCCAAATGACTTCAAAATCTTTTTTTTTAACCCTCCTTGCTACGGTCTTATATTTCATATCAGTAGATAACGCGTGTCTCAGTCACAAATATAAATCGGGGAACTCAAACAAACCCACTAAAACTTTTTAAGAAACCTTAAACCCACAAACACTCTTAAAAAAACTTCTTTCATTGGGACAGTGGGCTTAGTGGATCTAACTAATAAGGGACACAAGCATTGGTCGTAGCCATACTAGAATCTATACTAGATTAAGCTGAAATACTAATCTATGAAATGATTACTTAACCCATTTGGTACCTTTAATTTATTAACAAATCATAGAAATTGGTAATGTTTGTAGTTTTTTTTTTTACTAAGATGATCTGGGGTTTATGTTTTTTATATTACACTTAGAGCTATTGGCTTTCTAACAAAATATTTTTTGTCATGCCACGCCTCCCCTATTTAAGCTGGGCGGGTACCTCATATATAGACTTCTTTCTTAAATCCTTAAATTTGAAATATACAAAAAATAATCAGATTTGTACAAAACCAACAAAGAATGATTGAAAAAATGCCACACAAATTTTGCATTATAATGAAATTCTTTTAAATCTGTTAACATATTTCGTAGTTTTGATTCGTTAATGAACCATTGAAATTAGTAATATTTGCAGTTTTTTATTACGATAAATTTGTGTAATTTAAAGATTATGTTTTTTATATTATATTTGGATATATTGGTTTTCTGACAAAATTTGTTTGTCATGCCACGCCTTCCATATTAAAGCTGGGCGAGCATTGAAAAAAACCCTCATATAAAGACTTCTTTCTTACATTTTTGAAATATACAAAAAATAATCAGATTTGTACAAAACCAACAAAGAATGATTGAAAAAGTGCCACACAAATTTTGCATTATAATGGAATTCTTTTAAAACTGTTAACCCAAGGCGTACCTTTGATTCGTTAATGAACCATTGAAATTAGTAATATTTGCAGTTTTTTATTACGATAAATTTGTGTAATTTAAAGATTATGTTTTTTATATTATATTTGGATATATTGGTTTTCTGACAAAATTTGTTTGTCATGCCACGCCTTCCATATTAAAGCTGGGCGGGCATTGAAAAAAACCCTCATATAAAGACTTCTTTCTTACATTTTTGAAATATACAAAAAATAATCAGATTTGTACAAAACCAACAAAGAATGATTGAAAAAGTGCCACACAAATTTTGCATTATAATGGAATTCTTTTAAAACTGTTAACCCAAGGCGTACCTTTGATTCGTTAATGAACCATTGAAATTAGTAATATTTTCAGTTTTTTTGTTACGATAAATTTGTGTAATTTAAAGTTTACGTGTTTTATAATATACTTGGATATATTGGCTTTCTAATAAAATATTTTTTGCCATGCCACGCCTTCCATATTAAAGCTGGGTGGGCATTGAAAAAACATCATACATAGCCATTTTTCTTAAATTCTTCAAAAATACAAAAAATAACCAGATTTATACAAAACCATCAAAGAATGATTGAAAAAGTGCTACACAAATTTTGCATTATAAAGGAATTCTTTTATATCTGTTAACACATTTCGTAGTTTTGATTCGGTAATGAATCATTGAAATTAGTAATATTTGCAGTTCTTTTTTTTACGATAACTTTGTGTAATTTAAAGATTATGTTTTTTATATTATATATATTGGCTATATATATTGACTATATATATATTGGATATATTCGCTTTCTAATAAAATATTTTTTGTCATGCCACGCCTACTCTATTAAAGCTGGGTGGGCATTGAAAAAAAAACTTCACATTCAGACCTTTTTATTAAATTTTTTTAAAAGTACTAAAAATAATTAGATTTGTATAAAATCCAAACGCAATGATTGAAAACACAAAATTAATAGTTTTGTAATAAAATACGTTTACATCTGTTCAGATAGCCGCAGAGGGCGCAAAAGTGATTTTGGACAAATGCCAAAAGCCATTTTCGTGCCTTATTTAAAAAAATTTCTCAAAATATCGGAACGAAATGGGTTAAAATGTTCTAATCAATGATAATTTGGCTTATGAATGACCCACATGTGAGCCCAAGTTTGAGTGCATTCATGGCAAATTACAAGTACATTGATTTGTTGTGTAAAATGGTGACCAATAGCAGAGCTTGGAACACTTTTAGTGCTAATAAATATTTCCATACGTTTCTTCCTCATGTACAGTTTTCACAAATATTTAAGCATGTCAACTCGGTGAAAATAGTATTTTTGCTACCTTAATTCTGGCCAGTTTTGGTGGTCTGCAGCTTACATACAAATTAAATCTCTGCACATAAGCTGTTACATACACATTTACTTACCAAAATGTATGCATGTGCTGCTGTTTGCTCTTGAAACACGAGACCTCGTCGAGCCCAAATGCGAGTACTACCCTTCAGTGCATTTGGGTTGACTTGAATTTTAATTAAATGCGCCGTTCTTACCCTTTTTTTTTTGGTTCGTCTATAGAGTCAACACGAGCCAAAGCAAATAAAGAAAAGCCAGCGAAAGTAAACATCAAACGAGAGAGAAAACAAATGCAAAAAGTTTGTATTGAGCAGGAGGTACACTTTGCTTGCTGAAGTAAGCTCGTTGATTTTTTTCATTCGCTAAAATGCTCAGCTTTTCATTCGGCCTCAAAAAGGGAACGAAATTGCGAGGCGCAGAAAAAAATGCCTCAGTTTTCTGGCTGATTACTGCATGTTCGACTACACAGCCGCAAAGTTTGCCTAGAAGCATTAATTAAAAAAGAAAACGAAAACGAAATTTTCGTGGCTTAAATGGATTTCAATGAGTTTGGCGTATTTTTTTATTAAATTTCTAATTTTTTAAGTTTTCTATATTAATTTGGCCAAAACAAATACTTATTGTTTGTTTGAAGTATTTTTGCATTGTTGTTAATGTAATATTTAGTCTAGAGACTTTAATACAATAGAGACCAATTAGAAATCGTTGATAAATCGAGGCTATGCAAAATTAATTAAAAGAAAATAAAACTTTCGGATTGGGAGCTGTTCATAAGCAATTATTTTTCAGAGTTTTGCGATTGATGGTGGAAAAGAGATGTCTTTCAAAAAGGATGTCTTTCTTTGGGGTTAGTTACATTTAAACCACCGAGACGTGAGGGCTGCTATCACAACTTTGAATCCTTTCTGGCTAATACACAGAAAATTTAACTGGATGAGCTTAGCAAACATATTCTATAAAAAATTTAAAACGAAATACGCTTTTATCTTCTGAAAGATTATTCTTTAGGGTTGATTAAGTTGGGATTCGAACCCAATATGCTCTGATTTTTGGTGATTCTCTCTCTGATTCGACTGTCATTAAGAACATTCGAGCTTCAGCTAATGCAAAATATGAACATGAGGAGCTTAAATATTCTATAGTATACTCGAAGAGGATTTACTAGTTATAGTCTCTGGAAAATATGTATTTCTTGGTGTTAGTTAAGACTAGACGCAAGTTCGAACCGCTAAACTTTTCGTACTAAAATATTATACAAACTAACCTGGCTTGCACCGGTTTGAATTTAGATCAGGAAATAATTTAAAAGCAGCACAGACTCCAAATTTAAGTGGCTACACCTAAAATGCAATTACTATTTAATTTTGTTAATATATTATTTATCAATTTCTTAATTTTGTATTTTTTAAATATAATTTTATTAATTAAAACTTCGATTAATTCTAATAATTAAATTCTATTAACCTAAAATTCAATTACTATTTAATTTTGTTATTATTTATCAATTGCTTAATTTTATATTTTTTAAATTTAATTTTATTAATTAAATCTTCTATTAATTCGTAATCTTTTTATATATATTATATTTTTTTATTTTTATTTAAAACTGTTTTTTTTATTATTTGTCAGGTTTCTTAATTTTTCTTTTTTTTAAATTTAATTTTTTGTTTCTCTTTTATAATTTTTATTATTATTTTTTTTTTATTTGTATATTGTATGTTAAAATTGTATGACATGTTTTTATTCAGTTTTTTTATTATTTATCATGCTTTTTATTTTTGCTTTTTTTATTTAATTTTTTGCTAGTTCGTAAAATTTTCTTTTTTTCTTTTTATTATTTGATTATTAATTTTAGCTTATGTTTTATTTTTATGATTTGAAATTTCTATGTTAATTTTTTTTCATTTAAACAAATTTTTTTTGTTTTAACTTTTTTATATTATTTATCAGTGTGTTTATGTTTGGTTATTTTGGTTAAATTGTTATTTTATGAAAGTTTGTATTTGATCATTTTTATATTATTTTATTGTTTTTAATTTAATTTTTTAATTTTTTTAATTTAATTATTGTTTCCTGTTTATATTTAACTCTTATTATTTTATTATTTTTTAGTTTTTATGATTTACAATTTTTGTTTTTTTATTGAGGCTTTTTAAATTTTTATATTATGTTTCTATTAGTTTATTATTTTTATTTTATTATTTTTATTTTTTATGTTAATTCTATGTTTTTAGTATTATTATTATATATTTTTATGTTGAAATTTTCATATTAATTTTTGGTTTTATTTAATTTCATTAAATGTTTTTGTTTCAATTATTAATCAATCTGCTTATTTGTTTTTCTTTAATTTATTTAATTTAATTTAATTTATTTATATTTTTGTTATTTCGTTAAATATGTTAAATATATTTTACGTTAAATATATTTTATTTTTATATTATTGTATTATTTTTAAGTTTTATTTAATTTTTTGCTTTTAATTATTTAAAGCTTTTATGTTTCGTTTGTATTACATTATTTTTAAGTTTTAAATAGTAGTTTGGTACTATTTATTATTTCGTTTATTTCTCCATTATTGATTGTAAAACTATGGTCACCGCGGCCATAACAATAGCAAACAAATAAAACATACATATATACATATATACACAGGCAAATAATTCAAAGCAAATACTCGAAATATTTTGCCAGCAGCGCGCGGCACAACGCGACAGCATTTATGCAAATCAGCCGAGTGTGTGCACTGCGAAGATGCGAATCCATAGATCAGCATTTGAGCTACTGACTGCGGCAGCCACAAGGCAAACGGGCGGATACGTTGTGCGGGAACGCTACTGCCACGTACTGCCCACACACCGTGAACCCAGTCGTAGGCGACGGCGAATCGACGCCGCGAACACAAACAGCGAACGCACACACGCCGAATGGACACATTTGAATTGCTAATCAGCAAAAGGTCAAACAATAATTGTTGACACCACGATATGACGTTATCAATAGTACGAAAAAAAGAACCATTTGATTGTTTTTAATGGCCAAAGCGATGACCAATCGGGAGCATAAATAACATTTGAGGGAAAAATCCCACTGCTAAAATAAACCGTTTTTAATTGATGCCACAATTGGGGGTTTGCAATATTTGCTCAGTTAATTGAGCATAGCTTTGCATATAAAATTTTAATAAATACAAATAAATATTACAATTGTAGTTTAAAAAACAATTTAAATATGGTGAACTTTGAGAATTTTTTAGTTTTTATTAAATCAATGTTATTTATAAATCATTCAACTGGAAGTGATGTGTGTGTAGTGACGTTCGTGACACAGATTTGTTGAGTTCAAATTTTATTAGTAAATATGTGGCATCATTGTCAGGTGGCTATTGACTAGCAGACGTGTGAAAATTTAGAGCTAAATCATTTGATTAGAAAATAACTGAAGTAATGCGTCAAAAAACTTTCGCAATATGGCATTTGAACATTGATTTATTTAAATTTTTACAGATAGGTGTCATAAAAAAATTACAAAACTAGATAAGAGAGTTTTAGTCGGTCTTGAACGAACTACTTAACAGCTTTTGAAAGTTTAATATTGAATAATTTAATTTACAAAGCAAGATACGAGTATATGAAATATAATTACAAAGAGATTGAGGTTTCTTAATCTTATTATTGTCAGAATTGGGTTAAAGACGTAGGCCACACCCATTTCAAGTTATGTATGTATATTCTCTCACCAAAAATGATTGATTGGGCTTGCTTTCTTATGACTTATGTCGAAGTTGTTTTAACGAGAAAGAGAAAGAAAAGGAATGCCAACTAAAAAAAATCTAAGGGATCTAGCAGATAAAAATATAGAACTACTATTAAATTGATGGATCAAGTTCAACTGTTTGATTGTTAATTTGATGCATATCTGTTTGAATGATAATTTGATGGATCAAGTTAATCTAATGAATGTCTAATTGCTAGTTTAATGGATTAAGTTAATCTAATGAATTTATATTTTATTATAATTATATTTTATTTATATTTTTTGTTTGATTGTTAATTTGATGCATATCTGTTTGAATGATAATGTGATGGATCAAGTTAAGCTAATGAATGTCTATTTAATTGTTAGTTTGATGGATCAAGTTAATCTAATGAATGTCTATTTTATTGTCAGATTGATGGATCAGTTTGAACTGTTTGATTGTTAATTTGATGCATATCTGTTTGAATAATAATTTGATGGATCAAATTGAGCTAATGAATGTCCATTTAATTGTTAGTTTGATGGATCAAGTTGTGCTAATAAATGTCAGTTTTATTGTTGAATGAATCAAATTGAGCTATTTGATCAAGTTGAGTGAATGAATATTTGTTTGGTTGTCAGTTTGATGGATTTTTCTTTTTGATTGTTATTTTGAGGGATGTTTTTGAGCTGTTTGATTGCTAATTTGATGGATAAAGTTGAGCTAACGAATGTTGACTTGATTGTCGTTTGGATAGATCATGTTCAGCTATTTGATGCATCAAGTTGACCTAATACAAACAGTGGGTTTCAGGACCTATCTCACTCACAGTATAAATGCTTGTTTGGTTGGTAATTTGATGGATAAAGTTGAGTTGTTTAATTGTTAATTTGATTGACCAAGCTGAAATGTCTGTCTGATTGCTACATGGATGGATCAAGTTGAGTGAATGAATATTTTTTTGATTGACAGTTTGATGGATTTTTCTTTTTGATTGTTATTTTGAGGGATCACGTTAAGCTGTTTGATTGCTAATTTGATGGAAAAAGTTGAGTTAACGAATGTTGATTTGATTGTCGTTTGGATAGATCATGTTCAGCTATTTGATCGTTAATTTGATGAATCAAGTTGAGCTATTTGATTGTTATTTAATCAAGTTGAGCTAATAAATGTGCTATGTTGAGCCATGTGAATGTTTTGATGGATCAAATTGAGCTAATGAACGTCTGTTTGAAAGCTAGTTTGTTGGATCAAGTTGAGTTCACACTTATAGTGGAAATCTCATAACATTCACAGTGACCAGTGATATTTTTATAGTCAGGAACTTATCAAAAGTGCACCTATATCAACAATGACACGCTTAGGTAATACATAGCCAGTAGGAACTCGACAAATAGTTCAGAATTTATTTGCTTCTTCTGATCTGTTTAGAAGTCAGTACATACAGAAGTCTAAACAGAGAGATAAATAAGAAAAACATTTAGATATGTATATGAACTGTTACATATATTAGGAGTAAAATAGTCTTAAGCCCTGACAACCCTTTTTTTGGTATAGAATCCCCTATTACATATTTCAGTGGTCCTAAAATAATGCAAAGGTTATGAAACAAGGTTTCGAAGAAAACAATTCTGACCTCTTGACTTGAACCTCCTAAGATCATAGTTGAAGACTAAATAGGGAAGATTTCTATTTAAAAATAAACACACTATAAACCACTTTATAGAGTCCCAGTATAGTTCCCGTATGAAATTTCACTGTCATATCTTAAGATCTTAAAAAGTTATAGCGGGCATCATCATTCCGTATCATCCGTATCATCCTATATATACAGTTTTATGTAAATTCGGTGCCCGACTAATACGTTTTGTATACAACGTCGAAAAAAGAATTCCTCTCATTCGAACTAACTACCCTCTGACTCGTAATTCAACACACTGCTTAAGTTCTTGGAAAGTTATGGTGGGAACCAGTTCGTTGAAACCGTTGAAAATTTGCTTAATTTACCTTTAGAGGAGACAGGTAATAATATTTACAGACAAAACTTTGTTATTGTCTGTTTAAAGTGCACTCGATTACCGATAAATTCCTTGCATTCGAACCTACTACTCTCCCACACGTAACTCAACACACTGAGCACTGATTCACGAGGCCAAATCAGCCCAAATATACGAAAATGCATAGAAACTTACACCTCAATGCAGGGTTTCGCATATGGACCGCACAATGAAATCGAAAATATTCACATTCATTGTAAAATCAGTAACAAATTAACCACAACAACAGCCAAATGTATAATTGATAAGAAATAAAAGCGAAACAAATTATTTATAATAAATACACAGAAAATCCATTTATAAGTCAAAGCGATAGACACTCGTTTATGTTGCATTTGAAATGCGAAGATTGTCTGTGTGGCCGCCTTGGGGCGCGATTTCGATTTCGGTTTCATCAACGACAGCCACAGCCGGCCTTCGATTCGCATCTCGAACAACGGCTGTGATCAGTTTCAGTTTTGACGGAGCGTCGAGTGGATCGCGCTGCTCTCTGATTTCTCTGTTCGCTGTTCGTTGTTCGACTGTGCGCGTGCGAATTCACCCATCCCGCTCCGCGCGTCTGTGTACGCTTTGTTTTTGTGAAAATGAAAGAATTTATTGTGTTTTCACTTTTCGTTGCGGCCGCCCTGGCCGTCAAAGTGGGCAATCAGCAGCCCACCGGACCGCAGAAACATATGGTTTGCTACTACGACTCGAGCAGCTTCATCAAGGAAGGTGAGTGAGTTCGTGTTTAGCCGGTGGAGTGCAAGTTCGAGCTTCATTTGGTGCTTACGTAAGGTGGCAACTGATGTGTTAATTTTTTGTTATACACTTAAAATTTTAATTAGCATTAACGGCTGTTAGCGGCTCATGAGTTGACAAAAGCTTGAATTCATAGGTTTTTTTCAAAATAATTTATTTAATGACTGTTGACAACCAGATTTGACTAGAAGTCTGAGTTAATAAGTTCTACTTATTTGTTTGTTAAAAAAAAAAATAACCTTTAAAACTTTACAAAAAAGTAAAAATTGCGATTATGATGTTGAAACCAAATTGAGATAACAAATCGGTGAATCGTGCACCCGTCACAGTATCGAAATATTTTTGTTTGTGTTGATCTGTGAGATTATTCTTAGAAACAGTTGAAAATACTTTTGAACTCTGAACTTTAATTTTGTTGTTGTTGTGTTTTGCAAACAATTTAAAGCTGTTATAGAAGCAAACGTTTGTGTGTAGAGCCGGCAATTGATTTGAGCACTGAACCGAATTAAGATATAAATTCAAATATAAATTTCTTAAAAATAAATTTTATAAAGCGTTTCAAATTGAAAAAATTCTTAGTACATAATATTTTAACAGGTGAACTCCAAAAAAGTGAATTTTGATGGTCTTAGAGTTGAAATTTTCGCCGCCAGAAGCGTTGGGGGTTTGGTTTAGAAATTGAAAAAAAATTTTAGATACAATCAGTGGTGCACACAGGGGGGTTTCAGGGTTCAAACGCCTCCAAATAGAAAAATTGCTGGTTCAAAATATGTTTTTAGGGGGTTTCGAACGCCCCCAAATAGAAAAATTGCTGGTTCAAAATATGCTTTGAAATGAAATCGAGCTCAAAAGTTGCATGAACCCTGCCCCCCCGACACTGTGTGCGACACTGGATACAATATACATATAATATATATTATATCGGGTGTTTTTTTTAGAGGTTTGTTTTTCGAATAGAGATAAAACTGGCATTTTGTGGTAAAATCTGGCAACTCTAATGTCATTTATGTTCAGTTTGGTTTGCCATTTCATCATGAACAGGTTGACAAAAGAACAACGCTTGCAAATCGTGCAAATTTTTTTCGAAAATAATGGTTCAGTTCGCGAAGTTTACCGCAAGCTCCGTCCATTTTATGGTCGACATAATCGTCCATCAGAGCAATTAATTCGGTTAACCATGGGTCGTTTTCGCACTACGTTTACTCTATGTGATAATACGCATCCGCAGAGACGTCGAACAGTGCGCACCGAAGAAACAATTGCCGCTGTAGAGCAAAATGTTGAAGAGGACCCAGTCAGAAGAGGAGTCAGTTACCGTTAATGGAGACCGGTATAGAGCCATGATAACCGACTATTTTGTTCCCGAATTGGATGGCATGAATGTGGATGAGTTGTGGTTCCAACAAGACGGCGCTACATGCCACACAGCGCACGTCACAATCGATTTATTGAAGGAAACATTCGATGAGCGCATAATTTCGCGGAATGGACCTGTCAATTGGCCACCAAAATCGTGGGATTTGACACCATTGGATTATTTTCTTTGGGGATATGTGAAGTCGCTCGTCTACGCCAACAAACCAGAAACGTTAGGGGACTTGGAAGCCAACGTTCGTGGTGTTATTGCCGACATACGGCCCCAAATGCTCGAAAAAGTGGTTGAAAATTGGACCTGTAGAATTGGCTTTATTCGAGCCAGCCGCGGCGGCCACATGCCCGAAATCATATTTAAACATTAATGGCATAAAATTATCCTTCCAATAAAGCCAAATTGATGGACATTAAAACGATTTTCTTGTGTTTTATTTCAATTCGAAGTTCTATACCTCTAAAAAAACACCCGATATATAGGTAGATATATATGTATAAATTTCCCTTTAGGCATGATTAAAAATGACCACTAGAGAACCCTGATTGGGGTTCTGACAGGTCACTGTCGGTAGAAAGGTTGGAACTGTTTTCAAAAAATTTCTTCTTGAGTTGCATGGACAGAAAAGAGACGCAAATTTATTTCATCTTTTACTTGTTCTGAACTTTTTAGAAGAAGAAGGACTCACATAGGTAACTTCTTTTTCAGCAATTGAGAGGATTAAAAGTCAACTTAATTGGAAACTCCAACTGGTTCTGGGATATAGATAGATAGATAGGTAGCTCTGAGTTATAGATTCTACGTGGACCATATCTCGGACAAAAGTTTAATTCCTCAACTCCATCCATTACTTCGATATTCAAAAACTTGTAGCAAATATTGATGTGACAGAGATTCTAGAGATGAGAGCTTTGTGGTCTTATGAGTCATTAGTGGGTTGCAATAGATCTAACAGGTCATGGTGAGTAACACCTGGGGTAAGGGGGATCTCAGTCCGATTAATTGCTATATCACTATAAGCCCCTATTGCCTAGTGAGTTTTGTTCGGGGTAGTCATTCCTGACTACCTACCTGGGCACACATCTGTCTACACAGCTACCTATCTACCTACCTAACTATCTACCTAAGTAACTACCTAACTATCTGCTAAACTACCCATCTATCTACCCACATACCTGTTTACCCGTCTTTCTGTCTACACATAGGTTCCTGGATATCTACTTACGTACCCGCCCGTCTATATACCAGCTTATCCACTTATCTACCTATTTACCCAACTACGTACCTATCTATAAATCTACCTTCACTAAACACCAACCTAAACACCCACCTATCAGTCTGTCTATAACATAAATTCATACAAATAGTTTTCATTTTTTTCGTTACACTACTTCACTCTTTTCAGGCCTCGGCAAATTGATTATCGACGACTTGGAACCGGCTCTGCAATTTTGCGACTATCTGGTCTACGGTTATGCGGGCATTGAGCGTGATTCCTACAAAGCAGTTAGCTTGAATCAAAATCTCGATTTGGATCTGGGCAAAGGACTCTATCGCGTTGTCACCCGTGTAAAGCGCAAGTATCCCCAACTTAAGGTGCTGCTCAGTCTTGGCGGTGATAAGGACATTGAAACCGGCGAAGATGCCAAAGATTTGCCCAACAAGTATCTGGAATTGTTGGAAAATCCCGCAGGACGTGCACGCTTCATCAATACTGCTTATGCTCTTGTGAAGACTTATGGCTTCGATGGTCTCGACGTGGCATGGCAATTCCCCAAGAACAAACCGAAGAAGGTGCACAGCGGTTTCGGCAGCCTGTGGAAGGGCTTCAAGAAGGCCTTCACCGGTGATTTCATTATCGATGAGAATTCCGAAGCGCACAAGGAACAATTTACTGCTTTGCTGCGCGACCTCAAGAACGAGTTCAGACCGGACAATTTTCTGTTGTCAGTGTCGGTGCTGCCCAATGTGAATTCATCCCGTAAGTCGCCTACAGTTGTTTAGTACATTCAAGGATTTGCTGACAGGTGTATATGTTTTTAGTGTTCTATGATGTGCCGGCCATTGTCAACTACCTGGACTTTGTCAATTTGGGCCTCTTCGATTTCTACACACCGGAACGTAATCCCGAGCAGGCCGACTTGCCGGCACCGCTCTACGAAATGGCCGATCGCGATCCCCGCTTCAATGTCAACTATCAGGTGCAGTATTGGCTGCGCAACAATTGTCCCGCCTCGAAAATTAATTTGGGCGTGCCGGCCTATGGTCGTGTCTGGAAAATGACCGACGACTCGGGCGAGACGGGCTCGCCGCCAGTGTCGAAGGTGGAAAACGAGGCGCCAGCCGGTCCCAACACGGGCGTGATGGGCATCTACAGCTGGCCGGAAGTTTGTGCGCTGCTGCCCAACGCAAACAACGCCCATGCCAAGGGCGAAAATGCACCACTTAAAAAGGTCATCGATCCGACTAGGCGTTTCGGCATTTACGCCTATCGCGCCGCGGACAAGAACGGCGACAACGGCGTATGGGTGGCGTACGAGGATCCGGACACCGCAGCCGAGAAGGCGGGCTATGTGCGACAGTTAAATTTGGGCGGCGTGGCGCTATTCGATTTGTCCTTTGATGATTTCCGCGGCTCGTGCACGGGCGACAAGTATCCGATTTTGCGTGCCATTAAATATCGCTTGACAAACTAACTGCTATGAGGACTTCAATGAAAAAATTCTGCATGATTTTGATAACTTGTAGACGTTGGACATTTTCAAATTAAAATTAATTCACACAAAAGGACCAGAGATTGTTAACAAAGTGAGATCTGAGCAAGGAATGTAATATAAATTTTGGCTGCAAAATACATACAAATATTTGAGAAAAGAGTGAAACCTGCTTTATGACTGATATGGGTTTGAAAGGGGAGAATACAAGAGGAGAACAAACAAGAATTCTGTAATTTTTTTTTAATTTTTGGGTGAGTATAGAACCATTAGACATGTTGAGTTGTGAGATTTTTCAGACAAGGAGATTATTTTCCTACAAAATAAAACACGAAACGAGGCATGAATCAGAAAAATACGAAGAATAAAAACAAGTAGAAAAGTTGCCGAGGTTTTTTCGATGCTGCACCACTAAATATTACGGATTGCATGTTAGGGTTGAATTTATCACTTTCCTTACGTTATTATGGAAACACGAACAAAAAAACAGACACTCACTTGTACCTATGTATGTATGTATGTATGTATTATAGCACAAGGATACAATAGGCAGTGGCCATAATGAAGAACGGAAGGATATGCCATACTTGGAGCCGTATAAATTTATTATGACTAAGCGGCAGGTGCGCGGGCAAGGGGTAAGGACGTTGTTCAGCAACGTGTTTTTGTTCAAACACACACACACACACACACACACACACACACACCACACACATACACACATGAGAGTCTGAGTTATAAAATGGTATAAACAATGCGCAGTTTAACAACAACAGAAAAGTGTAGCAGTAAAATGCGAAAAAGAGAGAGAGAGTGAGAGCGGCAAGGGAGCACACTTGGTTGGTCGATTATCAGAATTTAATTTGGAGCGTTGTACATATTTTGAAATTTAATTGCAACAGGAACGCACCACAGGTCGAAGTTGTAACGGTATGACGTCGGCAACAGATGTAAAATAACGCGCAATGCTGTTAAATTTTTACTAACAGACTGACTAACTTCTACTTAATTAAACTACTAACTAACCAACCAACGAATTAACTAACAAGCCAACAAACTTCTAACAATTAAGCTAACTATCGAACTAAACTGGCTAACTTAACTGACTAAACTACCTCAATAACCTAACTAACTAATTAAATAATTAACAAGTTAACTAATTAAGGAACTAAACTGGCTAAATTACCAAACTAACTAACTAATTAACTAACAAACGAGTTGACGAGCTAACGAACTACTAACAAATTAACTAACTAACTACTAATCACTTAACTATAGAACTAAACTGGCTAACTTTACTAGCTGAATTACATAAATTACCGAACTAACTAATTAACTAACTATAGGATATATTATCTAACTAACTAATTAACTAACTAACAAACTAGTTGACAAGCTAAGGAACAAATTAACTAACTAAGGAACTAAAGTGGCTAACTTAACTTACTAAAATATCAAACTAGCTAGCAAACTAACTCACTATTTAACTAACTAACAAGTTAACTGATTAATGAACTAAACCGGCTAACTTAACTAGCTAAATTACTTAAATTACCGAATTAATCAACTAACTAACGAACTAGTTTACGAACTAACGAACTATTAATAAAGTAAATAACTAATTAACTATCTAACATACTAGTTGACGAACTAACGACCTACTAATAAATTAACTAACTAACTCACTAACTCACTAACTACTAACAAATAACTAATTAATTAACTAAACTGATTAAATTAACTAGCTAAATGACCTAAATTACGGACTAACGAGCAAACAATCTAATAACAAATTAACTAACTAACGAACGAACTGGCTTACTTAATTAACTAAATTACCGAACTAACTCACTAATTAACTAACCAACTAACTAACAACTTAACTAACTAACCGATTAACTTACTGTAAAACTAGTTGACGAACTAGGGAACTACTAACAAATTAACTAACTAACGAACGAACTGGCTTACTTAACTAACTAAATTACCGAACTAACTAACCAACTAACTAACTAACTGAGCTATTTTTGTATTGCGTGGTATTCGTTTTCATTCTTGTTCATGTAATTTATTGTACTAATATTTATTTCTAAATAAATTCAAATTACAATTCAAATCAACAAAAGCTAAAGCAAAGCGCTCAACTGCTTTCAAGGAGATTTGAGAGAAACGTACCCGAAGTCGAATCAATTCAATGTTCTATTTGTAATAAAACATTTAAAAGCTATGATTGTATTTGTAAATAACTAAATCAATAACGTAAGTAAATAATTTCCTACTGTTATTGAAAAAAATTATTCATGAATCTTATCAGAAAACCGCATGGAAAGTAGTTCCAGAGTTCTTTGTAGTCCAGTAGCTGTTTTCGCTGCTCACTAGTAAGGCATCTATTTACCATTGGTTCGCCGTAATCATAAATTTACAGGAAACTGCGGTAAATGCAGCTTCATCATTTCATATTGCATTCGAGTGCTGTGTGGCTTAACTCACATATAAACGGCACTTAACTTGTGCCTTTGAATATGCTTGTACTCGCTCAATCGACATACAACTCGTATGTCCATAATTCAGTGTGCGCCGCATTCGTTTTGCCTTTTGATCCTTGCAGCATATTGGCCGGCACTTTTGTTACCACTCTTGGAAGAGTTCATTTTTCCATATTTCTTCATTTCATTTGTTTGTTGGATCTTTGCTATTTTTAAACGTTGAAGCGTTTGTGTGCTGCATAAGTTAGCTGTGGGGCCACGAGGTATGTTCAATGACTCTAACCTCATTTGAGCGCAGAAGGTTTTCATATAAATTAAATCAAAGCACTGAGAAGTCTACAGAAGAATTCAAGTTTTTCAATCATCTATGTTCTGCATTTGGATTTGTACATGAAAAGGATCTACAGTTTGTTTTGATTCAATGAGGCAATACAAGGAAGTTTCGCTCTAAGAGGTTTGCCATTTTATGCTGAGACGGCCGAGGGAAAAAATATATTTTCTATATTTTTGTGTTGAGTTTGAAAATCGCTTCAACGAAGTTACCAGGCCACCGTAGCTCAGGCCACGAATTTAAGACCATTTTTTAAGTGTTTTCTTTTCACATCTCACTTATTGGCCATTTACTGATTTCGTCTGCTGCTTAAGGAAATTTTATAAAACTAACCAGATTTAGTGTCTTAATTTAAATGTAGTTGCTAAAGAAATTCAAAAGTAAGCTGCAAAATTGAATTACTAAAAAATTCTTCAAAACCATACAGTTTGACCAATTAGACACAAAATTAAAATAAAATTAGTTAAAAAAAAAACTAACTGCACACAGCTTATCGAAAAAACTGGGCACTCCAATCGAACACTAATCCAATTTCTTGAGTATTGAGTCCAACGTGTTAACGCCTTCAATATACTTAAATACGTCGCAGCTGTGTAGACTTGGTGTGAAATAAATGAAATGCAGCTTTACGCATTAGCAATGCGACTCTGCACAAGTTTTGCTCGCCTCAAACTACGTTTGAACTAATTCGTAAAAGCCGCAGCAAAGTTTTCCAATAAATGTTCTACAAAATGTACACCGAAAGTTTGGCGTACTCACTGCAAATACTAAGCAATATTTAAGCAGCACAAACTTATAGAAACACACCCACACATACACATATATACATATGCTAAGTATAGGTTGGTGGAGGTTGGGAATGCGTGAAAAAAATACACACATCAAGGCATGGCACGTTTTTCCAATATGCGTGCAGTTTAAAAGTATCGACGCTTAACTTGTCGAATACGCTAAGTAAAACACAAATATGCCATGAAAGTTGCCATAAAGGGCACGCAATATGTTTGTGTACTTTTTGAAGAATGTGGGGAAGTTAAATTTCATAAAGTCTAATATAAGCAAAACACTGAAATTGTGTAAAAATTGAAGCGGAAAAGTGGATTCCAAGGAGCTAAAGATATATTTTCGAATCTTTGTTATCCACAGTTAACAGTTCTTAAAATGGAACCTCAGCCTTTATCATTACAGAACTTTACTACAGAACTGAGTAGTCACCGGTAAAAGAATTTCTTTGTATGGACCCTCACAGACAGCCTCAGTTTGTACTTGAACCTGCCATAGAATGAGGGTATACTATAGAATAGAATGTCGATATCAATGTCATACAAGTAGTCACCGGTAACCGAATTACTTTGCACGGATCACTGATACCAGATACTCTTAGTACTTGACCCTGCGGAATACGGTTAGACTATGACCGATAGTAATATCGGGTGTCTCTTCGCGAAACCTCACTGAAATCAAGTATCCTCAGTATCCATGGGATTTGGATATACTATTTTCGATGGCATACAAGTAGTCAGCGGTAACCGAGTGTCTTTTTGCGAATCCTCTTAGATACCAGATACCCTCAGTGATTACTTGACTCTGCCATGGAGTTTAGATACAGTATTAACGATGTAATATAAGTAGTCAGCAGTAACGGAATGTCTTTTCGTGAACCGTACCCTCAGCGATACGAGATTACCCTGATTGAGTACTTGAACCTGCCATAGAATTTGGGTATACTATGATCGATGGTATACAAGTAGTCAGCAGTGACCGAGTGTCTTTTTGCGAATCGTCCTAGATATCAAATACCCTCAGTGAGTACTTGAGTCTGCCATGGAATTTAGGTATGCTCTGATCGATGGCATACAAGTAGTCAGCGGTAACCGAGTGCCTTTTCACAGCTTCTCATCAGATGCTCTTGGTTAGTATTTGACCCTGCCATGGAATTTGGGTACACCATGAACTATGGTATACAAGGTAACCGAGTGTGATTTCGCAAACTCTCGCTGCTACCAGGATTTCTTAGTAAGTATTTGAATTTGCAGTTGAGTTTGGGCATACTTTTATCGATGGTAATGGATGGGAGAAGTAGTCAGCGGTAACCGACCCTGAACAAAACCAGATACCCCTTGAGAGTACTTGAGCTGGTCACAGAATTTTAGCATACTATGATCGATGGAATACTAGTAGTGTCTTCTCGCGGACACTTATTGATAACGGATACTCCTAGGGAGTACTTTAACCTGCCACAGAATGAGGGTATACTAGAAATGAATGTGGGTATCGATGGAATACAAGTAGTAAGCGGACCCTCACTGATACCCTCAGTGAGTACTTGACCCCACCACAGAATTTGGGTATGCTATGATCGATGATATAAAAGTAGTCAGCAGTAACCGAGTGTCTCTTCGCGAACCCTCGCTACTACCAGGAATTCTCATCGAGTATTTGAGTCTGAAGTTGAGTTGGGGTATACTTTAATCGATGGCGTATAAGTAGTCAGCGGTAACCAAGTGTCTTTTTAATGACTTTGACCAAAACCAGATACCATCAGAAAGTACTTGAACTGGTCACAGAATTATGGTATACTATGATGGATGACATTTTAGTAGTGTCTTTTCGTGGACCCTCAATGATACCGGACACCACAGAATTTGGTTATACTACGATTGATGGCATAGAAGTAGTCAGCGGTAACCGTGTGTCTTTTCGCGGACCCTCATCGATAGCGGAACCCTCAGTGAGTACTTGACCTTGCCATAGAATTTGGTAAATAATACTATTTTATGATCCATGGTAGCGACAACGCTAGCATTCCATGAATAAAAAAATAGACATGTCATCTCAACAGATTTTGTATATAACGAATTGAACGGAAAACTGATTATGAAGAAGCCAGCCGCAAGATGGGTGACGCATAAAATCAAGAAAAATCGGGCTCATTTAAAGAAGAAAAGGTGCCATTACTGCGTTATCGTAAGACCAATCTTCAATGCAATGGCAAAATTGAATGAATTCAAGTACGAATTGCAACCTGATTTACTGTAGTCTCCAGATTTGGCTCCTGTGGTTATTCCCGAATACGAAAAATCACTAAGTAGCAACAGATTTTCATGGAATCAGGAGGTGAAAGTCAGTTTCCCTGATGGGTTTTTTTGCAGACCTCATTAAAAGTTGAAAACCAGATGAAAACTAAAATCACATTTGACAGAAAAAGTTTTGTTTTCTCATCGAGGTTCATTACTTTTCAGACTATTCTCATAGTTGAAGAAGCAATGCAAACATATATCTAATTACCAACAATATTAATCACATATTAAATTAAGTGAATTTATTTGGTGCATTAACATTAATCGACCACTGTGCTGACTGATTTTTTGCGCCGATACGTTCACAACGAAAGCCAGCAGCGAGCAGTCAGAGGAAGTTGAAAAACAATGGAAATACAAATTTCGTTTCTGCATTTTTTCTCTATTCCTGTACCTAGGCCACTTATGCATTAGATATACATACAAATATATGTACGTACATATGTATGTATATATTATGTAGGCGGTGGCACAAGTACTCGTACGTATGAGCGCCAATTTCTATGTGTCGGCATGTGACGCAGCAATGTCACTTTTATGTAAAATTGTCACGTTTTGGCGCTTACAATGGAAGTTGTAAATCTAGCAATGCCGATTGCTGGCTGGCAACAGTGCAAAAAGGATACGAAGGCGCTCCCCCCAATGCACGTGGACGCGCGTGCATGAGAGCGCAAGTGGGCAAATGTGCGTGTGTGCGTGTGCGACCGAGTCGTGAGTGTGTGTGTGACGGGGCAAAGAAGGAAGCGCACACTCTGATAACTGTTTTCATAGCTGTAATATAAGCATCCGCTTCCGGGAATGACTTCCGTTGCTCGTTTTCGTTGCCACCGCCGCTGCCGCTGTTGCCAGCCAACCTTTCGCCATTATAAACGCTTGTTTTCATTGGTAGAACAAGCGTGCGGAAGCGGCAGAGTGCGACGGAAGTATAATAGATTTTTTACACTTAAGCCCGGTGTGTGCAAACATTGGCACTAGAAAAACAACGCACATTTATTTTGGTTGAGCTTGGCTAGAGTAAGCTTTAACTTTTATGGTTTTTTTTAATGTTTTGCTATTGGCGAAAACAAGGTTTAAACCCACAAAGTTGCAGGGGAGAAAAGAGACAATCACACTTACCTTGTGGCGTTTGCGTTCTCGTTCCGGCACCACATGCCAACTAAATTGCAAATTCCAATCGAAGCCGCCAACGTTAACGCCAGTCGAATCCCGATAGTGGTACTCCAGGGTTGTATCGTCGAGAACATCGATGACCGGACAAACAACCGTTGTTCTGTTGCGTGCAATGCGATCCAGCAATGGCTCCAGCCAACCTGTTGGCCAAAATGTCAGATGGTTAGTGTGGTTGTTTTGTTGTTGCGGGCTTTGCAATAAAATCACTCAAAGGATTTGGTTTTTGTGGTTGTTGAGTGCTGTTTTGTTGCAGCTATTTCAAATGTGTATTTTGTTGACCTTCTGCCGTTGCTTTGAGGCAACTAAATACTGGTTGTTGAAACGGGGGATCACCATAAAGTGTGGAAGGTTAAATTGAATTTTTTGGTTTAATTCAATTTTTCTTGTTGGAGATTTTTGCACAAAATGTGTGTGTCTGTGGGTCTTTTGTATTTCTTTCAATTTCGAAATGGATGTTTTATATGTGCGTGTGCGTATGTGGCCCAATAGTGGCTGGCTGACTTATTTATTCATAATAGCTAAGCCGAGGCTAAAAATATGAAATTTCCTTATCATTTACATATTTAAATGTATGTTTATATGTATTTCGAAATAAGTATTTATAAGAAGTATGTATAAGAAGCTTTGCTCAGAAAACTGTAGCCAAATTGCTTCAAAAGATCAAAGTTACAGACAAGGTATTTCTCTGATTTTGCTGGAGCCAAATAAATCTACAGTTTTCTTTTTTTAATTTTATTACGAAAATCTTGAAGACTAAGGAAAAATAAACACACTGTAGTATAGATGGAATAGATTTGCTGATGAGTTAGCAAAAAATGGTCTAAAGCTGGCTAACAGGACGTAAGGCACGTAATCTTTTTGGAGCAATAAGGCCGATTGTGATACATGTGGAACCATGTGGCCAATACTATTTCTGGAGAGGACAAGGTACATGTTGTCGCTGACGTGTACTTCTGTCAGGCTGCTCGTTGATGTCATGAGGACAGTCAGATTTTGGCGAAAAAAACTATTTGTCCAGTTATTTCTCATTTGAAGTGCTTTCATCATATTGAAGTCAATAGTCGTATTAAATGTTTCTTCAAGCAAAGTGTTAACCCATTGCTGACACCGTCAGATTTTGAATTTCAAAAGAATTAAAAACGCTTATCGAGTTATTACTCATTTGGAACACGTTTACCAAGATTGAAATAAATTTGCCCATTAATTCATCTTCATCAATACAAACTGTTAACCCATTGTTGACTGAGTCATATTTTGATTTAAAAAAAAAGTGAAAAATTCGTGTCAAATTCTTTCACATGCGAATTGCTTTCACCAAGTTTGAGTCAAAAGACCCATAAAATCTTGTTTCCCCATACAAATTTGCTACCTATTGTTGACCCGTCAGATTTCGATGAAACAAATAAACTATTTACCCAATTATTTTTCATTTGAAGTGCTTTCATCAAATTTGAAGTCAATAGGTCCATGCAATCATGTTTCCCCGTTCAAACTTCCAACCCATTGTTGAACTTGTCCGATTTTGATTTTCAAAAAAGTAAAAAATTCGCGCCAAATTATTTCACATACGAAGCGCTTTCAGCAAGTTTAAAGTCAAAGGGACCATAAAATCTTGTTTCTCCATACAAATTTTTAATCCTTTAGATTTTGATTTTCAAAAAAATTAAGACACGTGTTCAATTATTTATTATTTGAAGTATTTTCACTAATTTTGAAGTCAAGTGGCTCATCGATTCATGATTTTTTCATTGTCTACGTTAAATTTTGGTTTTCGAAAAACTGAGAAATATGTGCAAAATTACTTTTTTTAAGTGCTTTCACCAAATTTGAAATCAATAGACGCATAAAATCGTGTTTCTTCATATAAACTGTTAATCCGTCGTTAGCCCCGTTAAATTTTGATTTTCGAAAAATTAAAAAAGACGTGTAAAATTATTTTTGACTTGGATTATTTTCATCAAGTTTGAAATCAAAGGTCCATTAAATCGCGTTTCTTCATACAACACCTTCACCCATGTTTTCCCTTTTTAGACGCCAAATGTCAAAAAATTCCATCTAAGTGGTTCATTTTCTAAAGTGGACCCACAAGTAAAATTTCATGTTTATATCTTCAGCGGTTTGGACTGGGCAATGATGAATCAGTCAGTCAGGACAAACAAATGTATATAGATAATGTCTCAGTAGGCTTATTTTTCGGTATATATTGTCGAAAGGGTTAAAATGCTTTTTCTTCCGCTTTGGAAGCAGAACTTTTGGCGTAAAACAGGTCCACATCGAAATTAAACCATTTTTATTAGCAGTCTATAGCATCTTTTCATGGGCTGATGATTAGGGATTCAGTCGGGATTTGGACTCGTATTTGGATTTGGTCGGGATTTTGGATTGACTTGAGCTGCAGTTAAGTTGCAGAACTTAGTGGATATGAAAATGTAATAAGTGTAGAAGTTTAAATCAACTCTCTTCATAACAATTTTTTATGTTTTTTAAGCATCACGCTTTGTCCTAAGTCTACTTAATCCTTTACGACCCAGTGAAATTTGTTGCTTCGACGAGATTTATCACGAAAATGTTACACATTCAATTGTATAAATTTTTTTCGTTTTAATTTTTTACACAATAATGGGAAAACGATTGGCGAACAACATTTGTTCGAATGTCGAATGACATAAATTCAAAATTGTTTATGAATTCAAAATTTACGCTATAGTGTTTTTAAAGCTAGATCGCACAATTGTGTATGCTGGGTCGCAAAGGGTTAAGCGTTCATTTTTTTAGATAACAGAATTATTGCCATCCAGTTCTAAGTCGTATGCCCTACGTTCTACGTCTTCATCCATAGACCCGATTTTGATGACATTGAATATCATTCAGCAGTTCGCTGTTGATATGAAAATGAATTACATACTTCATGAGCCTCTTTCTTACTCCTTCAGCTAATGAAAGAACGTTTCCAAATCGAAAACATGAAAACATTATCCACACAACTTCTTTTGCCAACAATTGAAATTCTACCACATACTCTGCACATAAATCGGACATACACATTTCAATCAAATTCAGCGCGAATAATTTTCAGCTTAATATGTAAAAATGTGCAAACATTTGCATTCAAGTTAAAAATAAGAATAAAATAATAAAAAAAAATTATGCGGCAATTCACCTTCGGTGCACTCGCAATGCGAGTCCAGGTAAGTGAGAACCGGCGAGGTGGCATAACGTGCGCCCAGCAGTCTCGCGCGTATTAGACCTTCGCGCTTTGGCGCTCGTATGATCTTCACCTTTGGATACGCAACGAAATAGTCTTCCAGCTGCTTCTTTGTATGAGCTAAGACGAAACGAAAAAAGAATCAATGTTTAAAATTCTTATGAACAACTTGCAAGTGGCTAATTAAAATGCAAAGCAGGCGTGCATGTATAGTATACAAACAACAACAACAACTTACGCATATCGGAGAAGTCATCGACAAGTATGACATTTCCAATCAAATGCTCTGGCGAACGATCCAGAACCGAGTGCACGGTGCGCAACAGCACCGACCACGCCTCGTTGTGGAAGCAAATGACAACATCGGTAGGAGGCAGATTGGTTAGATAGCGATTTGGTTCTTTGCACCTGCACAATGAAAAAGAAGTACATATATATTTATATATATATTTTATTTAATTCTGCAAGTACTGTTTACCAGGCATCGCGTGGATCGGGCAGTGTGCGATGCACCGATATCAAATCGGAGACATATTGATTAAAGGCATTGTTTGTCCAGCCATCGTCGACGACCTTTTTCATTTCGGCAGACATATTTGCGGGCAGCGTTACCGGTTTTCCCATTGCGCCGAGAGTGTCTTCTCCAGCAGGCGCGTCCAGGGCGTTTTTGCCTTAAAAAGAAAGAGATATAAGGTTAGGAGATTTTAGAATTATTTTTTAAGATTTTTAAAACTTTTTAAAAGCATTGAAAAATCATAAAACAAATGAAGAACGAGTTTCAAATTTCAACAATTTCAATTTCAAATCTAACTCAATCTTCTTGATCTCAGCCAAAATAACACAGTCATATCCCTAAAGGAAGAGGTCAAGTATCTAGGAATCACTGTAGATCAAAGGCTCCCTTGGGAACCGCATGTAAATTCCACACTAAAGAAGGCGACAAAGACACTGTGGACAACAAACCGAAGCCTAGGTAAATCATGGAGCTTATCACCCAAAATTACGTTCTCGGTTTACACTCAGATGATTAGATCCACCATACTATTCAGTGCCCTGGTATGGTGGGGCAAAACTAATCAGAGCACAATAAACAGTATTGCAGGGGCTATGAAGACGATCCCAATTGCAGGCATGGAAGCACTACTTGACCTTACACGTCTTCACACAACCATTTAAAAAGAAGCGCTATCAAGTGCACTCACGCTTCATAGATACAATGGATATGAACAGGGTAACCTGACAGGACACCTGGGAATACTAAACCAAATAGAAAATACTCTCTATAAAACATCATATCTTGATTTCACAGAACCTTAACTCAGTCACGTGAAGAACTAGGGAGAAATGGAACAACAACCCAGTATTGCTAAACGCCGACTTACAAAAATGATACACCGATGGCTCCAAAAATCTACTGCTGTAAGGGCTGGGATAGTGGGACCAAGAGTCAGCACATTCCTTTTACTAAGCAAGAAGAATCGTGTAGTTCTGGTTTGGATATCAGGGTATGAGCCATAGCCATTTATAGGGCAAGCTCCAATGTTCAGTGGCAAAAAATGGGCACAAAAACATAAACAAGCATACTGGGACACTGAAAGATCAAAGTTACTCGCCAAGACGCTGATTGATAGTGCGGCTTTAGACCTGGTAAATCCACCATCGACCAGATATTCACTCTACTCCAAATCCTGTAAAGGACCCATGAGAGTCAAATCGATAACCACCACCTCTTTATCGATTACAAGGCAGTATTCGACATGGGACTCGACAGGGATCGACTGTATGCCACATTGTCTGAACTTGGTATTCCTGTAAAGCTCGTGAGCGACGTTAAGCAATATGCGCAGCTCCATCAAGGTTGGAAGTGACCTCTCCGACCTATTCGATACCGTTCAAGGCTTCAGACAGGGCGATCCGTTGTCATGTGACCTCTTCAGCTTCACCATGGAGAGTTTTCTGCGCAAGGCCTGCGGAATTCTGTGGAATTGCACAATCCTCAACAAGAGTGTCCAGTGTCAGAGTGTCCCTGTCTATACGCAGGGACTCGAAGCGGCTAGGGTCTCACGTCGAGGCTGATAGGTACCGCCATAAACAGCAGTAATGATGTCAGCCCGGAGATAAAGCGAAGTATTACTCCTGCCAATAGGTGCTACTACGGTCTCCGTAGGCAACTAAGTAGCAGAGACCTCTCTTGACCGACAAAAATTGCGTTCTATAGGACGCTTATTCTGCCCGCGCCTGGAGAGAGCTTTTGCGACAGGCCGTAACCCGGTAACGGGTTGGTATGGCCAGTTAAGTAAGTAAGTAAGTAAGAATACTGGGATTACATGGCAGGTCTACACCACTCAAAAAAGTTGCTAAACTTCAACAAGAGGAGAGCCATTTCAGTGATCTTAACAGAAGCCAACTTAGGACTCCGTGTGATGCTGTAACAGGCCACTTCTTTTGTAGCAACCACCTCAACAAACTAAGCCTTGCCGACACAGAACATGCAGATTCTGTTATGAAACTGTCATGAACAATGGAACACATTACTGCCGATTGTTCTGCCCTGACACACAAACGTGCAAAGTTTCTGGGGAAACGTAGCCTCGATGGAGAGGACTTGATGCAATTATCGCAGAAGGATTCGATTCAATACCTGAGCATATACGTGGGCAGTCCGATAAGTACTTAACCCCACCGCCCGATGGTGCCACTATCGTAAGAGAAATTTACTATCGTGTAGTACATCCTCGTAGACGGCTACTGTCAAAATTTCAGCCATATTGGATTTGTAGTTTTGTTTTGACCGCGTGTGGAAACGAACGTGTCCGCTGATTTTAGAAAAATGGAAAAAGAGCAATATCGGTCGGTGATTCGCCAAATTGGTCGCATTAGGCTACGAACAGCTGCCCCATTCACCGTATTCTCCAGATTTGGCCCCGTGTGACTTCTTTTTGTTTCCAAACTTGAAAAAGTCACTCGCCGGGCAGAAATTTGAGTCGAATGCGGAGGTTATCGCCGCCACGGAGGCCTCCAGAAAACGTATTTTTCAGACGGGTTAAAGAAGTTGGAGCATCGCTGGCTCAAGTGTATCGAGTTGAAAGGAGACTACGTTTAGAAATAAATCGCCACTTTTCCAAAATTTTCGTTTTTCTTTTGTAGGCTAAGTACTTATTGGACCACCCACGTACATACAACACCAGATGGTTTTAGGGGTCCAATAAACCTTTTAGGTTGCGGTGCGCCAGGGTCTTGAGACCAACCCGTAATCATTACATTACCCCCTTCGAGACTAGTCCTACAGCACTTCATCTTGGATGTTCCCTTCTTTCCACTTCGGGGTTTACGACAATAAACTTGCAAATTATTTAAATTTTAAATTTAAAAAATGTTTCTCCTTTAATTTAGTACAAACTAGATCAGTTGAGTATAAAACAACGAAAAAAATGTATGGACTCAAAACCTGGTTAGATGCATAGAATATTTAAGACGTCTAAATGGCATTTTCCGAACTTAAATATAAAAATGAGCATTTTTGCATTTACTTCAAACTGTGCCACATTGCAGTTTGGCTGCGCTCACACTCACATCACAGGACTGCAGTCAGGCAAAGAAATGCGCAATGAAAGCCAAACACGTTTACGGATTTGCAAATGGCAGAACATCTTCAATTTATCTGCGAGCATTCAGTTCAAGTGTCAGTTGTTGTCCATTCTGTGTGTGTGTGAGTGTGTTGGCACTTTTCCAACGCGAGCCAGCACTTTTTCTTGTTCTGACATTCGCTACGTACAAACAGTTCAAAATTCTTGCTTTTTCCTCTTACGTAATGGGATTTTTAGATTTTCATGAATACGTTTCGATTTGTCAATGTCAGGTTGCAGCATGAGCGGCACACACGCATATCATGAAGTGCCTTCAAGCACTTCGAGCGCCCACTTTGCACTGGCCAACAGGACAACATGCAGGCAGAGTTACGAGTAGTTGAAGTGTTGTTGTTATTGGTTTGTTTCGTTTTGCTCGTTGCCTGATTTAATGAAATCGAAATAATTTATTCATGCGTCTGGCATATTTAGGAAACTTCGATTTATGGCATTGCGTTCATTCAGCGTTGATGCGCTGAATTACAAACATTTCGCATTTTCACATTTTCGCATTTTCACATTTTCACATTTTCGCCTGTTGCTATGCTACGCATAGAAATGAAATTTATTATTTATGAGTGCACCATTTGAAAAAGGTTTATTTGGCGCTCGGTTGTGATGGAGTTTTTATGTATTTGTATTTGTTGTTTGTTGGGAATCATTTGACAAATTTTATTGACAATCAAAGCAATTGTGTGACAGCTATTTGAACGGGAGCGAACATTCAAAATGGCTAATTTTGTGCAGCCAACCCGGATGTGAACTTTGACAACGGTACTCGTATGTTGCTGTCAGTGAACATGATTTGCCTGTTAAGATGTGACACCATGAAATATATTTGGCACTAAAAATAGAATTCACATGCATGTTTAAACACATTTTTTTTTACATATTTGTAGTTGAAAGTGTGATTATGAATTTATGATTTTAGGTGTCAATGCTTGAAATGTGAACTTTAAATACTTTTAAGAAATTATGAAGTGGCTTCAACATGGGGTATTTCTATGGTTGGGGCAAGTGTGCAATTTTTAAGTTTAAGAATGAATTCGTCAGAATTAAACATTAGAAAGTTGTTTAGTTTAGAATAAAGTTGAATATTTCAAAAATCTGAAGCAACTTTTTCGAAAGTGAAAGTGTTATTTAAAATTTAGAATTTAATTTGAATTTAAAAAAGTTAAATCAAAAAATTAAAATTTTATAAACTTAATTTTCTCTTAAAAAATATGAAAATTGTTGTTCCTTATTCACTTCGCTTGGTAGCATAGAGTCTCAACAAAGGCAACGTTTAGATATCGATTGAAGTTCTGCCCGTGTAGGTGATTAGTCTATGGCTAGCGGTCAGTGGTGCACTCAAAGGGGGGTAGGGGTTTGGGGTTCAAACCTCCCTCAATTACAAAAATTACTGGTACGAAAAATGGTTTCAAATGGTATTCGGCTCAAAAGTCGTATGCAGAACCCCTCCAAAATTAAATTTTGTGTGCGCCACTGCTAGCAGTCTTAGGTGATGGTTCTGCCATCTATTCGACCCCCTAGTAGAGACACTTCCGTATGTGAAACTTTATTATTGGGTGGTGCAGAGCTCGCTCTTTGCTTCCATTGCTGTTTGGAAAATTCAGAGGTTAGTGCCTTTGATGAGCTTCTTTTGGTTGATGTATGTGCTGCGCACACAGGATTTCATTTCTGTAAGGTCCCAGACACAACTTTTGAGCCTTATACCAGTTGAAACCATAGTTGTCTCTTAAAATGTTTGCAATTTACAGATGTTTGGAAGGATTGGAGTGTTAGGCTAAGTTAGATTAGCTTGGAGTGGTATCGTTCTACATGAAAATCTAAAAAATCCGCTCTGATCTGCTCATCACAACTAATTGGAGTGAAAAGAATAAAAGCGTTTTCAAAGGTAAAGGATTTGGCTGGTAAATAAAGTAATGGAAACTGTTAGAATGAAGAACAATTTTGAAAGTAGGGAATCGAACCAACGATCCCTGGCACATATTATTCAAATTTAAACCAAAAGATTAAAAAATATAAATTTTTTACAGATATGAAACCTCTCTCGTAATAAAAGTTCCTCTCATAATAAACAAGTTACAGCTAAACATTTTTATACCCTTTGAACTAAAAATTGTTTTCATCATTAAAAAAAAAAAAGAATTTTAATAAATACAATGACAAAACTAATAGCAACCGCTAGAACTGTTTTCATCAAACAAATATTCATTGCACATGTTCGTGCATAAAAATGTGCATTTATCTAAAAATATTGCATTCATATCCTTTGTTCGCGAACAAGCGAATGTTTATGGCCTGCAGGCACTGCAGGTGTTACATTTTACTACTATTATACATTTTACATTTACAACTTGAACATAGTGCAGTGAAATTGTGTTAAGCATTTAATGCAATAAGTCCGCATACTACATTTAAATGCTCCATTAACGCTTTGAGCTGTTAGGGATTCACTGCAGAATTGTTCAACTGATGGTGGAGAAATAATGGAAATCATTTTATTGGAGAGTGAAAAAAATACACTGGAGGTTTGTGAGTGTGATACCATCATATGGTATAACTTTTATGATCTATGGTTCTTGAAATGCTGCAGGTTCCAGATCAAAAACCCTATAAACTACTAACAGCCCCGTAAGCTAAGTTTTTCAATGGTTTCATCAAAGTGGCATAGGTCGTTTAAGCATAGATTTTAATAAAATGCCAAAACTCGTTCAAATTGTATGTCCTCCAAAAGGACTCATAACAAAATGAGCGAGTCTAATGAAGCCAAAATTCGGTCTTTAGAAACACCTCAAACTGTACATCTCTGAAACGTCTAATTAAGCAAACTAAAGTGAGTCTAAATCTAAATTAACATACGGGAGTCTGGTGAAGCCAAAAATAGGTCCTCAGAAAATCTCTCAAATTTTATGTCTTTCAAACTTCTTATCAAGCAAACATTAGCAAATGTACCTTAGACGAACATAGGTCCTCAGAAACCCCTTAAATTCTACATCTTTTGAACTTTTCATTAAACCAACATGAGCGAGTCTAACAAAGCCCAAAAATCAGTCCTCAGAAACCTTTCAAAATGTACATCTTTCAAACTTCTTATCATGCAAACATAAGCGAATCTACCTTAGACGAAAATAGGTCATCAGAAAACCTTTAAATTCAAAATTTTTTGAACTTTTCATTAAATCAACATGAGCGAGTCTAACAAAGCAAAAATTGGGCCATAGAAACCCCTCAAATTATACATCTTTGGAACATCTAATCAAACGAATATAAGTGAGTCTAAGTTAAGCCGAAAATTGGGCCTCAGAAACCTTTGAAATTGTACATCTTTCAAACTTCTTATCGAGTAAACAGTAGCGAATCTATCTTAGACGAGAATAGGTCATCAGAAACCCCTTAAACTCTACATTTGTTGAACTTTTCTTAAATCAATATGAGCGAGTCTAACGAACCCAAAAATCGGTCCTAGGTAACCCCTTAAATTGTACATCTTTGAAACGTCTAATCAAGCGAACATAAGTGAGTCCAGTGAAGCCGAAAATAGGCCCTCAGAAGCCTTTGAAATGTTCTTTCAATCTTTTTATCAACAAAAATGAGCGAGAGCGAAGCCAATATCGGGAAGACAATAAAAGGCGGCTTGAAACCCCATAACCTGATGTTTTAAATATCACTAATGAAATTTTCGAACAAAATACTAATCTATTAAAACGTCCTATATTCATATCTGCGTCTAGGGAATTGGCTGTTGGTAAAGAACCAAACCGCAAGATCACCAATAATCGTTCAGTACTCTCGGGTACATATTATTGTTTAACCTTTTAACTGTTTCATCATTTTTCAACGAAGTCGAGTTTTCGTGACGAAAAAAGAGTAAAGATAAAAAGTAGGCCATAGCTGATTTCTATCACTATGGAGGGCGTGGGCATGAGGTAGGCGTGGTCAATCTTATATAGCTTATGTTTACCCCTATGAAACACAGAATCATTTGATATCAATATTGATTTGCTGACATGTACTAATCTTAGTTGTTTTATTTGTTTAGTGGGCGCAAAAAGTGGGCGTGACTAATTATATATAGCCTATGTTTACCACAATCACACGCTGAATCGTTTGATACCCATATTGCTTTACATGTGTAGATAAATAAAGTTGACAGACTACCAAAAACTAGTTATGCTCCGATTTAGTTTGATTTTGACAAGCAACGGTGCAACAGGGATGAAGTCAAAGTGAAGTGACTTTGTAAAATTGTAAATAAAATGACTAGAAAGGCGAACTGTGTTAAAGAATTTCAGTGTGTTTTACTTTGGCACAATCCAGCGATACGAACAATGGCTGCTTTGGTCAGCAAATTTAATTTTTCGAAACAATACTTTCATAATTAATTGCTTGAAAAGGTGTTTTAATTAATGAGTTATAAAGACTGTTTCTCATATTTCCATTTAAGGTTTAATTTAACTTTCTAAAGCTGAAATTCCAAGCAAATGAAGTTAAAGCTTTTTCAAAGAAAGCTTTCGGATACAACCCTGCGCTAAACTCGTTTCAAAACATGTTAAATTGTTTAACACGTTTAATTTTCAACAACAATTGCATGTGAATAAACAGGATTTCGAACTGGTTTTGTTCATTTAATTTAATCAATTTAAATTAATTATTATTATTATTTGTTCATTTAACTCGTTTAAGCTCATTAAACATGTTTAAGCTGTCAGTTTGCACGTGACATTAGTTGGTTAAGTTAACCTAAAATCAGTTAAATTTGAGAAATAAAGCAACATTTGTTTTTTTTTAATATACGAGCCAATGCGTAGGGGATTTCTATTTAAGTATCTAAGAATAATTTACTATCAAAAGTCCTCAAAATGCAGTTCGAATTCGACAAATCTAACTAAAACAATATAACTTTTACTTGTGTACAAATATGGCTGGATAGGGATTAGATTAAAGGAAGCTCAATCTTAGATCTTTATAGTGCCACCGTTATGTATGGTAGAAGATATATGATAGTTATATATGATAGAAGTAAATAAGAGACATTCTACATTTAAGTATATTTTGTAATTTTCATTCATACAACCAACCCAAGACTTCATTTTGGATAACACAGCACGCAATAAATACAACCAACGAACTGGTGAACTCAGGTGTTAACCTACAATGGGGCGTGCCAATTAAATAAAATTTGTTTTTGTATTTTTTTTGGAAAGAAAGGCTGAAAATATAAATGAGTTTTCAATTGAAAGCATTTTATTGATGTGAATTTCTAGTCAACGGTGACAAAAGCAAGAACGAGCTTAGTAGGTAAAAGATGTGATTTCGATCGCATTGATAAGTCGCGTATTTGACGGATACAAATTATAAAAAAAAAATACACACACCTGTACACATATACACCACTATTTGTATATGGACCTATGTACAAGTATCCTATGTGTGACTGTATTTAATCACGAAGAGAGGAAAGGCAGTGCGCCGATAGAGGCAGTGCCAGCAGAGGAAATGGAAAAGCGTGCACAGAGCAAATCAATAAATCGTATTTTATGGTGAAAATGAACGCTGCAGCTGGTGGCAAATTCATGCGAAATTTTGCGCAATTTAATAGCACCAAGAGCAAAAATAACAGCAAAAATAACAGTAAAAACGACAAAATGTGTGGGCCGTTTGTAGGGGGACGAGCGTGCAATATCTGAGCATAATTTTGCATGTCGAATTCTATGGAAGCGTGCCAACTGCTCCGCATAGGCTCACTACAAGTTGGAATGGAACGTGTGCGAAAGGCGAATCTAAACAGCGGCCACAGCAATGTGTTTATAACAAATGTGCCGGCGACAACGAGATGTGCGCATGTTTTGTGCGAGTCTGTGTGTACTAGTTATGGAAATTCGTATGTCCTGCACATATGTGTTCTACATACAAACGTACGTAGGAGCGAGTGAGTGGCCTAAATTTGGCGGAAGCACAAATTGAGTTCGTTGTACGATGTGGAATGCGGTCAACGGCTTTGGTGAAGCGGTACTTAGAGGCGGTAATAACTTTGCTGAATTGTATTTTTCGTAATAAATCCTGGGTTGGCGTTATACATGTTTTCGGAAGTCAGTTGCAATTTGCATTCACTGCTTGGTAAGTTGTCTTGTTGCAGAGATTTATGGTTGGTTGTTAAATGGCCATGAACGATTTTTGATGAAAATGTGTGTTGAAGTATGAAGCAAGTGAGCTTTTATGTGTAGTCTACTGTGGATCCTATTTGAGGCATTGTTGCAATTTTCAAATGTCTCTTATTTGTAATGTTCAAAAAATTTATAAGCAACATGATTGAAAAAATTAGTTAATTAGTTTCAAATGGTTTCGATATATCTCAGTCTGAGGTAGTTTTATCTTATGTATCTGTAATATCAGATTCCCACGACAAAAAAAAAGTATTTTGGACTGTTTCATGTTTTCAGCTTAAAACACATTGAAAACAAGTGTTTTCGTCTTGATTCACCTTTCGTAGGTACACCTAAGTGATGGGGCTGCCATCTACCGCCGCTTAACGAGGAACGACGCCTCCGATATTGTGAGCTACCGCTTAGAGTGCCATCTGTTGTGTAAAGGAGGTGATAGCAAGATGGTTAGGGACTTCGCTAAGATCGATTTGGTGCACAGTTATAGGCGTCGTCGATGCACCACGTAGCTGTATATTTATTTAGAGAGATGTTTTTTTTCAGCGAAAACACAAACGAAAACATCTCAAAGACGAATGCAACTCTGTGAAAACTATTTTAACACTGTGCGCAAAAAAACACTTTTGTCGAGACCCTTCAAAAAGATGAAACAGGCGTGAAACTAGAAATCATTCATAGTAACATGGCATACAGTTCCTTGGTATATTGCTGGACAGGAAACTGAGCTGGAAAGCGAACATACTAGAATTGTTTCGCAAGGCAACATTTGGTAAAAAATGGGCCCCGCAACCTCGAATAATGCACCGGATCTTAATTTCAGTGATCAGGCCTATTGTCTTCTATGGAGCGGTAAACTGGTGGGCAGCCCTGGAGAACAGGGTCTATCAGAAGCCATTGGACTCGGTTCAAAGATCGGCGGCGCTCATCATAACCGGCGCCAAGCCATCAACACCATTCAAGGGGCTTGATACCTTGCTCAGCTTCCTCATCATTGATCTTTATGAGAATCAAGCTGCAATCCTGTCTGCTGTAAGATTGAGCGCTATTAGGAGGCGCACGGATTTCGGTCACTGTCGTATTCTAGGTAAAGTACCCGACGTACCCAACAACGTAAACTCCCTACCATCATACATATTTAACTACAAATTCTCAACCCACATAACATACTTCAAAGACAGGAGGGAAACCAGACACGGTGTCTAGGACTGTAGTATGTTTCTACACAAATGGCACCAAGCTAGATGGTAGAGTAGGAGTGTTGACCCACACATGGAAGACAGTTTTCACCTTCCAGATTTCTGCAGTGTCAAGAAGGCCTCAACCACATCGAAAGTGGTGTCTCTCTGCCGCTCCCTGCTCAACGAGCTAGGGGGTGTGTGCACAACATCACTCTGATTTGGGTACCGGGCCACAGAGATAGCAGGGAAAACTGCATAGCCGATGAGCTCGCCAGACGTAGCACCACCCTACCAGACAACAATCGCAGGGCCTTCGGCATGTCGTGGGGTCTGACGCCAAAAATTGTGCACTGGTTGTACATTGCTTAGGTTAGACCAGTGGTCACATACGTCTCGATAGTCTGGTGGCACAAAGCATTGATTAAGTTCAATGTGGCTGCCCTTGCCAGACTAGAGAATTGTGTGCCACAGGCTCTATGAGCACCGCTCCAGGTGAAGCTCTAAATGCGGCTTTAAACTAGCTTCCACTTGAGATACATGTCCAAATAGAGGCAATGAAGACGCTCTGCCGGCTCAAATCAAATGGAACTTGGCACGAAAATTTGGGTGTGAGGCACAGGGAAATTCACCATCGGTTGACAGATCAGTGTCAACTGTTCTCGATGCCGACGGATGCTCTGTCGCCCTACATTCATTTTGGAAAGAATTATGCTGTAATATACCCTGGAAGAGAACAATGGAGCAATCCAGAGTTCACGATCTGTAAAGGAACTAGAGGCGGTTAGTACCTGCACGAAAAATCCATGTACTCGTACACCACAGGAGAAATAGCTACGATCTTCCAAACGGAGGTCTACACCATCCTGAATGTGGCCTGCTGGATCATTGAGCAGAAACTGCGACGGGAACGCATAGGGATCTGCAGTGACAGCCAAGTTGCACTAAAGGCCCTAGAGAACCCTGTAAACTACTCAAAGATCGAAAGCGAATATAAGGCGAAGCTGAGAAGTATCGCAAGACACAATAAGCTGCCTCTGATATAGGTTCCAGGACACGCTGGCGTTCTTGGTAACGAAGTAGCCGAAAAACTGGCCAATCTGGGATCAGAGGGTAAGCAAATGGGGCCAGAGCCAGTAGTAGGCGTCAGCGCTGCAGAGGTCCTACAATGAATCAAGAATCATGCGAGCAGTATTCACATAGGGGAATGACCGGAGTGAAATCTTGCAGAATCGCGAAGTGTTTTGTGAAAGCACGGATTAAGAAGAGGTCGGACTTTCTAGAGAGAAAAGAATTGTGACTCATGATCGGAGCGATTACATCTGCCACTGCCCAACGTTCTCGAGAAGCAGGAGGCGCATATTGGGTAGCGATGTATTGAGTCTCATTTTAATGATCTTTGCGAAGCTACAAAGGATCGTCATCTTTCAGTCATCCTAAAGTCATCATTGACTTTAAATGAAAAAAAACTGTTTAAGCCAATGACAAACAATAAACGAAGCAGATTCAATAACTGCGCTGTGGTTACAAGGCAAATAGAACGACGGCAAGAACGCTGCAACATGCTGCAAGTGTGAATGGCAGTTGCCACATTGCGCTGATGCCAAGTTGCTGCGCCACTTTATAGCGCTTCCCACCAGCCAACTAAACCATGCCGACACGGTGTCACAATGTTGTGCGTAGTGTGGTGTTGCAGCAACCCCGCACAGTTCGCTTCAGTGCGTCAACGTGCCGCACGACGCGCCCACAAAACACATTCACGCGCATTCAAATTGCGTCCTGACCCACGCGGCCGTGATAACACATCTTAAACGCCGCACACCGATACGCGGCGACAGCTGAACGCAGCGGCGCGCAGATAAGTGGATGCGTTGCTTATGCGCCGATAACGCGCTTCGCTGCACTCATTGGCCGTGTTTGAATGTCAAAATTAAGCATTTGTGGCTGCTCGTCAAGCCGGTAGCAGCGCCTACTGGCTGGCTGCAGCGACGACATGACTGACGGCCGCGTCAACGCGTGCTGTCCGACGCTGCAGCTGGCGCTTCGTATTTGTGTCAGCTTCATTGATTTTCCACAACCATTCAGACTCTTGTGACACGAACTCAAGTGCGTGGTTGATGCGACTTTTATATTTAACCACTTTTTTGTTGGGGTTTTCACCGATGGTTGCGTTCGAGCGGGTAAGTTTTATCAACACTGACGTGATGAATGCTGTATGTGTTGTGCAGCGAAATGGTGGCAGCTTATGGTCAGTTTAAAGGGAAAAAAATTTGGACGGAAGCGTTGGTAACAAAGTTTGGGATGAGGACAAGAATAGGAAAACAAGGACACAGGGTCAGAGCTGTAGATGAAGATTGACACTGGGACATGGACAGAGCTGGAGATTGAGACAGTGACATGGATAGAGTTGAAGATAATTGAGGCAGGGAGAGAGACAGAATAGAAGATGGAGGCTAAGACAAGGACAGGGTTAGAGCTGAAGATTGAGACAGTGACAGAGACAGAACAAGAGATTGAGAGAGTGACAGAGAAAGAAGAAGAGATGGAGGCTGAGACAAGAACAAGGAGAAAACTGGAGATCGAGACAGTGACAGGAATAGCGATGCAGGTTGAAACAGGGACAGAGTTGGAGATTGAGATAGCGACAGGGATAGAACTGAAGACTGAGACAGGGACAGAGCTGGAGATTGACACAGTGACAGGGACAGAGCTGGAGATTGGAACAGAGACAGGGAGAAAACTGGAAATCGGGACAGTGACAGCAATAGAGCTGGAGATTGAAACGGGGACAGAGCTAGAGATTAAGACAGGCACAGAGATAGATGGGAGGTGGAGGCTAAAACAGGAAGAGGGAGAAAACTGGATATCAAGACAGTGACAGGAATAGAGCTGGAGATTAAAACGGGGACAGGGATAAAACTGGAGATCAAAACAGTCACAGGAATAGAGCTGAAGATTAAAACGGGGACAGAGCTTGAGATTAAGGCAGCGACAGAGCTGAAGACTGAGGGACAGAGCTGGAGATTGAGATAGCGACAGGGATAGAGTTGGAGATTGAAACGGGGACAGAGTTGGAGATTGAGAAAGTCACAGAGACAGAAGAAGAGATGGAGGCTGAGACAGGAACATAGAGAAAACTGGAGATCGAGACAGTGACAGGAATAGAGCTGGAGATGGAGGCTGATACAGGAAGGGTGATTGAGGCAGATAGGAACTAAACTAGACATAGAGATTGACATAAAACAGGGGACAGACAGGGAATTCAAAGACCAAGACTAAGACTAAGACTAAGACTAAGACTAAGATTAAGACTAAGACTCAGACTAAGACTAAGACTAAGACTAAGACTAAGACTAAGACTAAGACTAAGACTAAGACTAAGACTAAGACTAAGACTAAGACTAAGACTAAGACTAAGACTAAGACTAAGACTAACTAAGACTAAGACAAAAACAGAGTCATAGATAGAGAGTGAGAAGGAAAGTGGGACTGAGGCAAACACGGAGACAGACAGAGTTAGAGACAGTTACAGAGATTGAAACAAAGACAGGCTTATCACCGTAACATGCAATCATTCAAGCACATCGAGGCAGTTAGTGAACGTGAAGCCGAGAATCCAGAGTTGCCGAGAGTCCTGATTGTGGGACAACTCTTGTGGGGCTATCGCTTAGGGTTATTTGACTGTATTTCGCTGCATTTTTTTCATAGCTTCTGCCTTCATTTGACCTGAACTGGACTTGAACCCAAACACTACAGGAAACTGGGCTCGAGATAAGCATGTCAAACATTCAATTCGTGTATTTGGCAGCACTAATTAACACGTCCAAAATCGAACTATGCTGCCAGTTTGTAAATTAAGTAGCCATCGTTCGTGACCTGTGTTTACGTTGCGAATAAAACCTCAAAATCATTCCAGCAAAAATCATTTAATTTGGCGCATGGCGAAGCTTCAATTGATTGCGCCAACCGCCAATGCCCAACAAGGACCTATGCAAATATTCGCTAACTGCCAGACAACAGCGACAGCCAATTCGCATTTCGAGTGGCCTGATTCCGGTTCGAATGTATTGCTTCATCAAATTAATGCTCTCGTATGCAAAAACAACAAAAAAAAAAAACAAAAACAATGACATGAGCTAACCGCACAACTATGCGCACAGTTTAAAAGCACTCACCATCATCCGCTGGCCGTTGATCCTTTTTACTGGCGTTGCTTTTGCTGGGCTTATTGCCGGCAATCAATTTGCCGTGATAAACTTTTTCCTTCGGATGAACCACAACATTATTCAACTCTGATTCACGGCCCTCATTAATGTCGACGACGGGGTCGCCAACAACATCTTCATCGATTTCGCGCTCCGCTTTCACATCGGTGGGCGGCACATCGCCGACGCCGCGCCGATGCTCGCGCTTGTTGGCCGCGAACTTCGAGTCGGCCATGTTACGTTCGATGCCGAAGCCGCCGCCACCTTCAAAGCCGCCCGCAGCGCCGTCCGCATCGATATCGTTGCCGCCGCTCTTCAGCGCCAGCGACATGCCGTTCCACTTGTTGGCCGCCGGCTGCGTGCCGTCGCTGTAGATGAGGAAGGCGATGGTGAACCAGATGGCGGTTAGGGCGGCGATAATTTTCACAATGGACGCCGATCGACGCCGCCATATGAATGCCATATCTGCGAGCAGCTACCGGACACGGCTACCGCTCGGCTTGGCTGACGGACTGGCGTTGAAGTGGCGCACTGGTGTGCGTGTTTGTGTGTGTGTGAAGTTTCGCACGACACAGGCGCCGAGCGGAGAACGCCTCAAAGGCACAGCAACAGTGATTGTGACAGTGACAGCGAGTGCGGGGTTTGGTGCGCCTAAATTTATGCGTCAATTAGGCGTAATTTATGCGTTGCTATTGTTGATTGCCTGCGGCGGCTGCTGTGCGGTGCGGAGCAGTGTTGTGTGACTATTGACTGGGTGCTGCTGCTTCTTCTTCTTTTTCGACTACTTTGTCTTTTTATTTATTTGCGCAATTAGACGTGTGCAGCTTGTAGCATAGTTTCAGGCGTGCTGACGTGTTGCGTGCAAAAATGCCAAATGAATTTCCTTCGGTGCTATTGGCAACTGTTGTGCATAATTTTTGCGGCAGCAAGTTTTGTTATTGTTGCGATTGTGGCTGTGGTTGTTGTTGCTGCAGTAAAGTTTGGCATTTATGGTTATTGGCTTTGCTAGTGTCGCATGTTTTATTGGCTTTCGCCGGCGCAACGGATATGCTTCGGTTGTGCCACGGCTCGTCGCTTCATTTGTGATATTTCAGTGCACAACTTTTGATATGTATTGTGAGTGTGTGTGTGCGTGTGTGTGACTGTGACTGTGAGTCAAACTAATTTTATTTAGACGTTGTTTTGCACTTTCTCCACGTTCACCATTTCCATTTCCGTTTCAATTTCGCACTTTTTTCGTGTTCTCCTCGCTATGTCGACACTTCACGCTGACTGTCATTTCGTTTGGGCCGTTTGTCTGTCGGCATCAAAGTTTTTACTGCTTTTTGCACGCTGCTTTGTTTGTCGCTTTTTATCTTTGTCTTTGTCGTTTATTTTTTTGTTCACTCGATTGAAGTTTATTGCCTCGCCATTTGAAATTCCCAACAATTTTGACCTTAACCGCTGCTGTGCTGCTGCTTCAGTGTTTGGCTCATTTGTTGCCTCAGTCGTGGTTGGCGATTTGCTGAATGTTGTTCTTGTTAATATTTGCGTAGTAGTAGTTGTTGTTATTATTTTGGCTCTGTTGTTGTTGTTTTTTTGTACTGCAGTCGAGTGCCGATGCGGGTTTTGTGTTATCCCTGTGCGTTGTGAATTTGTTGAATCTGCAATAAAAACAAACGTAAAGTGAGAAATGGTCGGTTGGTAATGTTTCGCGTTGGCTTTGTTTGTACTTTTGTTTTATGTTTGTTTTTTTGTATTGTTATCTTATTTATTTATTTGCGCTAGTTTGGTGTTTGCACCATTATCATTGTTCGATAAGAATTTGCCGTAGTTGTTGTTGATGATGTTTTTGTGTGAAAACCGAATTTAAATAAGCTTTAACATGATTTAAAAAAAATGTGGTCGAGAGAAGTTATGTTGACAACATTGTTTTGTACAAGATTAGACATATATTTTTATGTGATAGGACTATCTATGAAGGACTAAGGGTGGATTTTTTCTAATGATTCACTTGAAAATGCAGGCTGGATTAAACTATATCCGCAAAGTTTAGAGCAATGGAAAAAGATTAGAAAAGTAGAACAAGAAAAATTAAAAAATAAGATATTTTTTTGAAATTCAGAAACAATCTTGCCAAACCCGGAGTTTGGAGAATCTTCTAAATCATCCGAGTCTCCGAGTAAAATAGACATTCTAGCATCCTTAAGTGCAGTCTAGTCTAGTCTAGTCTAGTCTAGTCTAGTCTAGTCTAGTCTAGTCTAGTCTAGTCTAGTCTAGTCTAGTCTAGTCTAGTCTAGTCTAGTCTAGTCTAGTCTAGTCTAGTCTAGTCTAGTCTAGTCTAGTCTAGTCTAGTCTAGTCTAGTCTAGTCTAGTCTAGTCTAGTCTAGTCTAGTCTAGTCTAGTCTAGTCTAGTCTAGTCTAGTCTAGTCTAGTCTAGTCTAGTCTAGTCTAGTCTAGTCTAGTCTAGTCTAGTCTAGTCTAGTCTAGTCTAGTCTAGTCTAGTCTAGTCTAGTCTAGTCTAGTCTAGTCTAGTCTAGTCTAGTCTAGTCTAGTCTAGTCTAGTCTAGTCTAGTCTAGTCTACTCTAGTCTAGTCTAGTCTAGTCTAGTCTAGTCTACTCTAGTCTAGTCTAGATTTCGTTCTTAGATGTAAGAAGAATAAAGAAATGTATTTAATACGAAAATAAAATTTATTTGATTTAAAAAGACGTCGGAATTAATTCCTTAAAATAAAATAAAATAAAATAAAATAAAATAAAATAAAATAAAATAAAATAAAATAAAATAAAATAAAATAAAATAAAATAAAATAAAATAAAATAAAATAAAATAAAATAAAATAATATAAAATAAAATAAAATAAAAATAAATAAATAAATAAATAAAATGAAATAATATAAAATAAAAATAAATAAATAAATAAATAAAATGAAATAATATAAAATAAAATAAAATAGTATAAAAAAAATAAAATAAAAAATTAAATACAATTATATAAAATAAAAAATAAAATAAAATTAAATAAAATAGAATAAAATAAAATAATAAATAAAATAAACAAAATAAAATATAAAAAAAAAACTAAATAAAATAAAAATAAAAAAAATATTATTTATTTGATTTAAAAAGACGTCAGAATTAGTTCCTTAAAATAAATTAAAATAAAATAAAATAAAATAAAATAAAATAAAATAAAATAAAATAAAATAAAATAAAATAAAATAAAATAAAAATAAATAAATAAATAAAATGAAATAAAATAAAATAAAATAAAAAAGAAAATACAATTAAATAACATAAAATAAAAAAAACTAAATAAAATAATATAAAATAATATAAAATAGAATAAAATAACAAAAAAATTTTAAAAAATATTATATAAAATAAAATATAATAAAAAAATAAAGTAAAATAGAATAGAATAAAACAAAATAAAATAACAAAAAAATAAAAAAATATATAATATAAAAAATAAAATAAATTAAAATAAATAAAAATAAAAAAAAATAAAATAAAATAAATCAAAATAAAATAAAATAAAATAAATTAAATTAAAATAAATTAAAATAAATAAAAATAAATTAAAATAAAGTAAAATAAAATAGAATAAAATAAAATAAAATATTAGGTCTCACAATTGGCCTCACAATAGACCTCCGAGTGTGTCTCTTACAGAAATAGTATGAATAACATGAAATAATGAAATAATATTCAATCCCTAAAAAATCCCGGGATCCCAGGATTGGGATTTTTAGCCCCGAAAACCCCGGGATTGTAAAACTGTTCCGGAGTTGTAATTGTATTGTATTGTATACAAATTACATATGCTTTGTTTATTGTTTGCAATTCGAGCTGTCTCTGTCTCAATATCTCCCTCTCTCTGTCTTTTCCCTGTATCTTTTCCTATAAACAACATTCAAAAAGTGAGCATTGTGCTTATCAGACTTGTACTCGTATATGTTGAGTGTCTAGTGCTGCTATTATCTTAAATTGCAACTCGAAATTAATCAAACTGTCAGCATTTGATGATAGAGGTTTGCCAATTTCTGGGTGACACTACATATGTGTCTCTTTCTTCAATTTATAACTTGACAAGTCGCTTGTTCAGCAAATGACTGCTTTTTTTCGTGCGCTTATCTAATTGTTCCTACAGTTCGATTTGTAGCCAATTTTATTTCACGTTAATTGAAGCTAGAATGACTTTAATTTGTACCCACAAAATTTTTGCTGTATGTGTGTTTGGCAGTTAATTTTTGTGAATCAGCAATAAAATACTTTTATACGAAATAAACGAAAAATTAAAAAAAAACACAACAATTGCTTGCAATGTTTAAAGGTTTTTTTTCTCATTTCTGACAACTGAAATGGCATGAAGTTTTTTGCCGCATTTAACTTCTCTTCCAAGAATATTCCCAGACTGATTAATTGAAAAGATTTTTTTTTGATAGAAATCATAAATTAAGAATATTTTACATTTATTACGATTGATGGAATATTGCAAGAAATGTCTTTATTTTGCGTTCTGTGTAATAAATAATTCAATTGCAAATTTTTTAAATTTATTTTGTAGTCTAAATGCTCGCTTCCGTTCTGTTGGTGGCTGGATTTGCTGGCCGCTATTTTTATCACTGACATTCCTATTTGTGTTGTTGTTGTGGTTGTCATTTCCGTTTCAATTCAGCTGTTATAATTAAAGTGAACAATGTTGATTATGAGCGCATTTTCTATTATGAAATATCAATTTGAGCGCTGCGCGTGTCGGCGCTGACATCGCTGGTGTGTGAATGATTTTCAAAGCAGTTGGCTGGCGTTAAATTTGACACACACAGACAACAAAAAACACAACGCACTTGGACAGGAAATTCAACTACTCTGCTAACAAAAGACTACAAATTACGCAAATACAACAAATGGATGAGCCGCCAAATAGTAAAAAAATTTTATGAAAATCTAATAACTATGGTTGAGCAACGCAGATATTAATGAAAAAATTTAAACAACGCAAAAAATTTATAAAAAACCAAATCAAACAAAGCGCACAGCGCTGAAACTGCAATTAAAATTAATGATTGCTCTGCAAATGGCAACAAAAACCTAAACAAGAATACAACATTCAACATAACCTGAACGAATGGCAAAATCAAAAGCAAATTCAAGCAGCAAGAACTGAAGATACCAAATCATATTTAAATGCCACCTAGAAATCAAGCATGCGGCAAATACTGGCAATTTTTCCTCTTTTTCCTCAATGTTGATGTTGATTTTTTGTTGTTTGTTCAAGGTAAATGTGCAAATTATTGTTTGTTTTCTTTTACTCTTCTTGACATGTTGCATTTTTGTTTTCTCAATGCATAAACAAGTTATAACACGAGTTGTTGTTTTTGTTTTTGATTTTGTTGTCAAGTGGGCAGCGTCTTTCGCTGCTTAAAAGCTTAAGGAGAAGTAATGTTAATGGGCGGCCGTAGACGACTTCAAAGTTGTGCTATGAGTTACACAGTAAAAAAAATTTCGAAGCAACAAAATATCGTTGAAAAAGATTAGCCTTCAAAATTTATAGTCAAACACAATTTTTTAAAATTTTTTAATTTTATTTTTTTTAATTTTTTTTTTTTAAATTCATGATTTTCCAAATAGTTGGCTTTAGTAATATGTATCTCGCATGACAAAAATGCCATCGGATTACGCTTGATGGCATTAAAAAGACAAGATTTCGTCTGAAAAAATCTTTCAGCAGTTTTGTAATTGTTTGACTCAGTTGGGTTTGAGCGCGCATCACGAAATTAATTTTTTTTCCATTTTTGTCGAAATTCACAAAGTTGTCTGCTTTCAATGACTGTCAAACACAAAGTAAATAACGCATTATGCTCAAAATTTGAATGTAGCCTACCAAGGGATGGTAGTTGACAAAAGCAGGGTTGCATTTATGGTTACTATGGGGGAAATTAAAAAAGTCACTGACTTCTCAAACTGTCCTTTAACGTTAAAAATCTCATAGATCGAGGTTTCTATCTGCGAATCGCTGCTGAATCATCAGAAAATTAAATTTTTTTTAATTAATACTGATTGATGATAAAAAGCGGATCACTTACGACCAGGGACCATAATAGTTATAAATATTATTCTAAAGATCAATGTTTAAGTTTTATTTTTCACTTTTATTTAATGACTCAATAAGCAACAGTTATTTTTTATTTAAATTTTAAAAATTTTATAATAACAATTATTTTGGATTTTTTCCCTATTAGTCCACAAATAACAGTTTTTTTAGATTTTTATTTTAGATGTCTTATCATAACAATTATTGGTGATATTTATTTATAAAAGTCATCAATAAAAATCAGTCAGTGACTTTTTTAGATTTTTATTTTAGATGTCTTATCATAACAATTATTGGTGATATTTATTTATAAAAGTCATCAATAAAAATCAGTCAGTGACTTTTATACGTAAAAGTAATTTATTTATAAAAGTTTTTTAATTAATAAAAGTCATCAATAAATTTCGGCGAGTGTAAAATGCATATGGTAGTATGTTTCCTATTTCTTTTTTTTTTTTTTTTTTTTTTTTTTTTACTGTAAGCTTTTTTGAAATCCTTCTTTTTTTCCTTTACTGTATAAGATCACCTTTGTAATGTGAAATTCTAAATCCTAGTTGCTAATACTTTAATTAAAAGACTCGAAAGAATCTTGTTGTATTAGTATATAAATTTCTTAATAAATAAAATAAAATAAATAAAAAAAAAAAAAAAAAAAAAAAAAAATCAGTAAGTGACTTTTATTTAGAAAAGTCATCTATAAGCAGCCGCCGTGGCTCAGTTGGTTAGTGCGTTGGACCGCGAGTCGCAGGCAGACCCCAGGTTCAAATACTGCCTGTAATAACACCTAAAAAAAATAACGGGAAAACTCGTTTTCTCTTTCGGTGGCTGTCCTCTCAGCTGGAAATGGCAAACCTCTGAGAGTAAAAATTGCTTATGAAAAAGCTCCCAACCTGCCGTTCGGAACCGGCATAAAACTGTAGGTCCCTTCAACCCGCGTACAAATTCACACGCACAACACGGGTAGTTGCGGGAAGCTAGGCCTTAGTCTCGCGTAAGCGGGCTGTCGTGCCAGTCAATTATTAATTAATTAATCTATAAAAATTAGTCAGTGACTTTAATTTTTTTATGTCATCAATAAAAATCATTCAGTGACTTTTATTTATAAGTCATCAATAAAAATCAATCAGTGCCTTTTATAAGTAAAAGTTATTTATTTATAAAAATTTTTTTATTAATAAAAGTCATCAATAAAAATCAGAAAGTGACTTTTATTTTTTTTATGTCATCAATAAAAATCATTCAGAGACTTTTATTTATAAGTCATCAATAAAAATCAATCAGTGACTTTTATTTATAAAAGTCATCAACAAAAATCATTCAGTGACTTTTGTTTATAAGTCATCAATAAAAATCAATCAGTGACTTTTATAAGTAAAAGTTATTTATTTATAGAAATTTTTTAATTAATAAAAGTCATCAATAAAAATCAGTAAGTGACTTTTATTTATAAATGTCATCTATAAAAATTAGTCAGTGGCTTTTATTTTTTTTAAGTCATCAATAAAAATCAGTCAGTGACTTTTATTTATAAGTCATCAATAAAAATCAATCAGTGACTTTTATAAGTAAAAGTTATTTATTTATCAAAATGTTTTAATTAATAAAAGTCATCAATAAAAATCAGAAAGTGACTTTTATTTATAAAAGTCATCTATAAAAATTAGGCAGTGACTTTTATTTTTTTATGTCATCAATAAAAGTCATTCAGAGACTTTTATTTACAAGTCATCAATAAAAATCAATCAGTGACTTTTATTTATAAAAGTCATCAATAAAAATCATAAATTTTCTTTTTTAAGTCGCAATATAGGTACATAAAAGTCATTTTCATTAATCGAAATACTGGATTCATTTAATATCGAAATGCATATATATTCTTGATCGACTCAACAAGGCCTGACTTGACAATTCTGTTTTCTGGAAGAATCGTAACTTTTGTAGTTCTATGACCTTTGACCTTTCATAATAATTTTTTTAAATATGGTTTTCATAAATAACTGCTATTTCCGGTCACTGATAAAAATCAGTCAGTGACTTTTATTTTTTAATCATCATAACTTCCTGCATATTATTTTCCAATGATTCACAAACTGTGCGCTTAGTGTTAATTCAATTCTAATCATTTGAAAGCGACTATTCGCGAGCTCTTACAACAAATGTTTCTTGCAATGTATTCGAGCATTTTGCACTGCCAATCAATGCAAAAGTTCAAATTGCCATTTCATGCTAATGCCATTCAACCGGTTATTATCTCCATCTATTTACTGTATGTGTGTGTGTGAGTGTGTGTTTTAAGCGTATCTACGGACTGTTGGCTACGTGGTCAACAAACTCAATTGCAGTCAAGTGCAGTTGTTAATACCTAATGGCCATAGACAAAGTTAACAAACTGAAATTACTTGCACACTGCACACTAGCACAACAACAACAACAACAACAAGGGCACCTAGCTAGACAGACAGACAGACAAACAGTCACCAATCATTCCGCATCGTCGCCGCTGTCCCTCAGGTGCACATGTGCAACTAACCGCGGGCCAAAGCATAATTACTTAATACATTTTACATACAAAAAAAGTGAACAAAAATTGACAAAGTAACAAAGTAAGAGAATAAAATGCAATTGCGGCATCCGACTCCTTTCCAACTGCAGCTCGTTGCTGCGTCTGGTTGATGGTGTCGAGCATTTATCACCGGTTTTTAGACTTTCTGCTCAGTTTTTTGCTGCGCTTTAATTCATTATTCATTGTGTGTGTGCTATTTTGCTTTTGCACCATTTGAAAGGCAAGGAAACGTAAAGTTCCAGCTGGCCGTAGCGTCGACTTGGATTATGGCATCGCAAAGCGCTTCCTTTTGAGGAGGCACTTCATTCAGCCGCAACTGCACGTAACTACGTACTTGAATGTGTTTTTACTTTGCAATTATACATAAACAGCATTCAACCGCTGCCGACTAACTCAACCCAACTGAACCGAACTGAACCACACTATTCCTGCAGCGACTCAGCGCAGCTCAGTCGGGCTTAGCTTCCCGGTCAGTGAAGGCATGTGATGCCATGCCCGCTGCTTGAGGAATTCATTAGATAATTGCGCTGCTCTGCCGCTGCTGCTGTTGCTATCGCTGGCAGACGGAAACAGCGCCGTCATCATTTGCTGTCAGATTAATTTAAAATTATTTCTTTATTAATTCAAACTCAATCGCCAGTCGGAAGTACGTTGAAGTGCAAATCATTTGCATGGCTTTGGCTGATAGCATAAAGTCTCGAACACGGCAGGTGGTTTCGAATTGTTTTGTGCTTGGATAAACAAATTTCAATCGCACAGCAAAACACATGCAACAACAACTTTAAAGTAGATGCTGAAGGTTGCATGTGAGGCGATCTTGGTTAGAAAAATTTGCGAGCTGAAAATTTGGTGTAAAGAAGATGAACAGAATAAGAAGAGAAATATTTATAGATATGTCAATATTTGAAATATTTTATTCAATTGAATAAATTATTGGTGCTATTTTAAGTTGGTTTTTGTTAAAATAGCGTAATTAGTGTTTGGTCAAAATTGACTATAAAAAAGAATCTTATTTATATTTGGTATTCTTATTAAATACATAGAAATAATTCATAGCAATAAAAATACTAATTTAGATACTAAATTTAGATACCAATAATAAAAATACTAATTTTTAATGTCAATTGAAGTAGCTTAAGTCAAGTTGAGTCGAAACAGACGATATCGACGATATAGAAACTATAAACTATATGTTTAAGTTGCATTTAATTAAGACTGTAAATTATGGGCCAAAGCTTTCAGTTATCTTATTTTAAATGATTGTTTACTAAAGCAGTTTAAGTAAAATTCGGTCCAAATTGACATTTATGGGCCAAAGCTTTTGTTTGTACTAGAATTACGTCAGAATTGAGATTTATAAGCCAAAGCTTTCATAAGTTCTATTCCAAATAACAGTTTACTAAAACAGCTTAAGTAGAATTAGGTTAAAACTGTAAATTATGGGCCAAAGCTTTCATTAGTCCTATTAGAAATAACTTTTTACTAAAACAGCTTAGATAGAATTATGTCAAAATTAATATTTATGAGCCAAAACTTTCATTTGTCTTATTCGAAATGACTGTTTACTAAAACAGCTTAAGCAGAATTGAGTTAAAATTGAAAATTATGGGCCAAAGCATTCGATTATCCGTTTCCAAATGGCTGTTTACTAAAACAGCTTAAGTGGAATTATGTCAAAGTTGAGATTTATGGGCCAAGTCATTCGATTATCCTGTTCCAAATGACTGTTTACTAAAACAACTTAAGTAGAAATAGGTCAAAATTGAGATTTATGGACCAAAGCTTTCGATTGTCCCATTCCAAATGGCTGTTTACTAAAACAGCTTAAGTGGAGTTATGTCAAAGTTGAGATTCATGGGGCAACGATTTCTTTTGCCTTAATATAAATAACTTTTTACTAAAACAGCTTAAGTAGAATATGGTCCAAATTGAGATTTATGTGCCAATGCTTTCATTTGTCTTATTCCAAAAGACTGGTTCTTAAAACATCTTAAATAGAATTAAGTTAAAATTGAGATTTATGGACCAACGCATTTATTTCTTGCATTGAAAATAGCTGCTATATAATATAGCTTAAGTCGAATTGGACCAAAACTAAATTTAATGGACCAAACAATTTATTTGTTGTATTCTAAATGGCATTTTCCTAAACTATCTTTAATCAAATTAGGTCGATGTCATGTAATTCGAATGTTGAATGAAGTAGCTTAAGTCAAATCGAGGTGAAACAAACAATATAATTTAAGTCGAATTAGGTAAAAACTGAGATAGACCAAAGCTTTATTTGTCGCATTCCAATTGCCAAACTAGCTTAAGTCAAATTAGGTCGAAAAGATGATTCTTGGACTAAGGGTTGTATTTCTAGTATACTAATTGGCAGTTCACCAAACTAGCTTAAGTCAAATTAGGTCGAAATTAAAATTCTTGGATTAAAGCTTTTATTTCTGGTATTCCAATTGGCAGTTCACTAAACTAGTTCGAAAAGGGACTATTGTGAATATTATAAATTGGTTTTGCCAAAACAAAGCGTTGTTAATAAAAAAAAAATCATGTTTACACTCAATCATGGGGACACTCAATTTGTAAACAAAATCAGTGATTTGGATTATACATGAATTGGATTATACTTATACATAATAATATCCCGATGTGGCTAAATTTCAAATTTTGTCATAACCAAACTTTTATTTTTCGAAATCCTTAGAATCGAAACAATTATTAATGAAAATAATTAACAAAAAACTGAATTTTCTTCTCTCAAATTCTTTCTCTACTTTATTTTGATAAATTCTACTATTTAATTCTTTTTGTAATTAAAATTGATAATTTTTATTTCGATTAATGACCGCATCGGCTAATCCTTTGCCACAAACATTTTAATTAAAATAAAATGCCTTTGAAAACTATGTAAACACGTACATATGTACATATGTAAATGTTAATATATAAATATGTACCCATGTAAATATGTCTGTAAGTGTTTGTATAGCTGTGTGCACATGTGTCAAGTAAACAAATTAACAAATCGACATTCATAGTTAGCGCTGCAGTGCTGCAGGTCAAATAAAAAATTAATTGGAATTTTGAAAAGAAAAAATTCATATCATTATGAAAGCAAACAGTAAAAAAGGAAAACAAACAAAGCCGACAAATGATAACGACCGAATTGTTGTACTCTTAATAAGCGATTACTATGCATAAAATAACATTGGCTCTCCTTTCGCTTCTATTGCTCCCTTTGAAATCTGTGAGTGTGTAGAGCAATGAAAAAGAAAGAAAAGTAAACTTAACGATAATTCCGCACGCATTTCCAGTTACTTAATTGCAACAGAAATCCAATGACTTTCAACGCAATTTCGCAATTATGCACACAATCTTATGGTGGACCATAACAAACAACAACAACAACGACACCTTCGCCAGCCGCAGCACAATCAATCGGATAATGTTGGCTACAGTGCTGGAGCCATTAGTTGTGTTTGGGGTAGATCGACATGCGTGCAGGTAAACAATTCGTTGGGCGTTTATGGGTGGACAACATGAAACAGCAGGCAGGTAGAAAACATGCCAATGTGAACGGAACGTGATTTCAGCACAAGGATTTAGTTCAGGTTAGTTTAGCTGGGGTTAACATTAGAAATCGGTTTGAATCGAAGTCAAATAGAAGGGAGATTCGAATTGCATAAAATTTAGAACCATACTTTCTGACTGCCAAGCGACTGTCAGATCCCTAGGGTTTCATGTTTTGACATCAAAAGCAATGATTCGCTGCATACATCACAGACACCTAATATGGGTTGCAGGTCACAGAGACAACGGATAAACGACTCGAACAACTGTAGGGGCGACGAACTGACCAGACTAGGCACAACCCTCCTTAGAATTTGCTGCCTTAGGTATTCCGCTGAGTACTTGTAAGCTAGCAAAGCAAACCGTAATAAATCCGCCTACAGTGCCTGTACGGCCTCCGAGACTATCAAAGCTGTCCAAAGCTGGACTATAACAATCTCTAAGTAGGGTCGATTTTAATCCTAGCAAGACCCAATGTTGCCTGTTATTCCACAAAGTAGTCTCCCCACATCCTATCACATCCTTGGTGATAGATGGTGTGAATATTGCGGAATCGACATCTCTTGATGTTCTTCTTAATGGATAATTAAGAACGATCGTCGATGAAACGACAATATTTTTGGCGTGTCGAAAGAAGCACCCAAGTGACTCGGCTTTCTAAAGCGATGAAAAAAATATTTTACTTTGTCTGATCTCCGCATAATTTATACCACCTATATCCGACCAAAAATGGAGTTTAACTTGCACCTATGCGGGCTCCTTCTGGACCGTGTGAAAAACCTTGCGTTTAAGCTTATAGGGCACCGTATGATATCCAGCTCTATTGACTCCTTGGAACATCGTCGAAACGGGTGGTGTTATTCTATCGATGCTTTTTCGGTTGCTTGTTCAATGAAGATGAGCAGTCTGATGCCATCACTCCGGGTATTCCCCTGGGATACCCGTTCGAAGACTGATGCCCATACATTCCAGCGCACTACGCATTACGGAGAGAGTTTGTTTCTGGCCCGCACTGCGCGATTGTGCAATGGTCTCTATGCACATGCTTTTCCCAGCTCCTACGGTCTTGATGGGTTTAAGACAAGAGTCCATAACCACTTCACTCTTAACCTAATCTCCTGAGCTATATACACCAGAAGACTGCTTAACCTCAAAACGTACCTGTGCCCGTTTTGAGGTTAAGCAGTCTACGCAGTCTACAGTCTAGGATACGTAAAAAACACTTAAGGTTTCGACACACGGCCAACCTCGCTGATATATCGGACGTCGACACCAAAAACCGAATATGCTTCGTAAACTGTATAGCAGGGTCTAAGACCCATTAGGAATCTAGCAATTGTGTCCAGCTCCTTGCCTACGCTGATGACATTGATGTCATCGGGCGTAACAAGCGAGATGTCCCTGCTGCCTTTGCGGCTATCGAAAGAGAATCTGCCAAAATGGGTCTGGTGGTAAATGAGGGCAAGACGAAGTATATGCTGTCTGCACGCAGGGACTCGCAGCGGCTAGGGTCTCACGTCGAGGCCGACAGGTATACCTTTGAAGTTGTCAAGGAGTTCGTCTACCTTGGCACCGCCATCAACAGCAGCAATGATGTCAGCCTGGAGATAAAGCGAAGGAGTACTTTTGCCAACAGGTGCTACTACGGTCTCGGTAAGCAATTGAGAAGTAGAGAACTCTCTCGACCGACAAAACTTGCACTCTATAGGACGCTTATCTTGCCCGCGCTCCTCTATGGCGCTGAAGCATGGACAATGACACGAAACGACATAGCGGCCCTTGGAGTGTTCGAGAGGAAGGTACTTCGCAAAATCTTCGGCCCTGTTCGTGTTGGTGACGAATATCGTATACGAACCAATAACGAGCTGTATGAGCTGTATAAGGGCATGGACGTAGCTCAGCGAATTAACATCCAGTGGCTGCGCTGGCTCGGTCATGTCTGCCGTATTGACGACGAAGCTCCGGCGAAAAAGGTGTTCGATGCGATGGTTGGAGGTCGACGGCGAAGAGGGAGGCCGTGTCTCCGGTGGAAGGACCAAGTTGAAGAGGCCCTGGTATCTCTTGGTGTGACCAACTGGAGAAGGCGCGCGCAAAGCAGAGGCGCTTGGAGAGAAGTTTTGCGGCAGGCCGTAACCCGATAACGGGTTGTTATGGCCAGTTAAGTAAGTAAGTACTCTAGCAATTCAGTGGTATCACAATGGGCCTTATTTGGCCTAAGTGCGCTCTCGTTGAAGAGCCCCCACATTTGATACATCTGGGAGATGTCTCCCGTATGGGATGAAGCTCCCACGAAGAAGGTGTTCGATGAAATAGTTGCAAGTCGACGACGAAGAGGGAGACCGTTTCTCCGATGATAGGACCAAGTTGAGAACGATTTTCATTTCTTGGTGAGGCCAAGTGGAGAGGAGCGCGCAGGTACTTCTCTTTCTTGCAAAAACAACATCGAATTGATGTCGCTAAAGATTTGCTTTCTTTGTGCCAAATTGTTGTCGACCGCGACCCATGAAGGGACATGGGTCCAAGGCTATGACATCAATACTAACCAACAACGCCTTTCATTTTTTACAGAGGCACGTGGAGAGAAATTTTGCGGCAGCTAATCCGGTAACGGGTTGTTATCAGTGACGCACAAAGAGAGGGGTTTTGGGGGGGTTCAAATCTCAAACGCCTCCCATACAACAAAAATTGATGGTGCAAATTATGGCTCAAAAGTTGTACGTGAACCTCCCCCCCAACATTTTAAAATATTTTTTTTTAATACAGGGTGGCGCAAAAGCTGTCACCTGACGTAAAAGTTGTCATCCAGTGTTCTTTGGTTCTAATTTGTTTATGTATGAATGAATAGGAAGGATTTATCCATTCATTCATTAATTAATTCATTCATAAACAAATTTGAGCCAAAAAACACTGGATGACAATTTTTGCGCCACCCTGTATTGAAAAAAATATATGATAACCAACTAAAGAAACTAAATGTGAGTCTGAATGGGTTGTAAATCAAACAGGTGTTGAGTCGAACGGGTATTGAATCGAACCATCTGAACTTTTGGTACTTTAGAACGAGCCAAAACCCGAACTAATGAAATTTGAGGATGTCTGTACGGAACGTAAACTGAATTCATATATTACAATTTTTAAATTTTTGCATCGAATGCACAATAAAACATCATATTCTCAATGTCGATTCAGAACATTTAAATAAAAAAAATGTTTAATGTTGAACCAAATAATTCTTAAACTGAACCATTGGTTTCAGAATGAGTACGAACAGGTTTCAAATAGTCATGAACAACTGAACCACTTCACAAATGAACCACTTTACAAAATTTTGTTAATCACAATGTTTAAATATTTGTCTACATTATTTGACAAATTAGCACAACACTGTTTGTTGCTCAGCAGCAAAGTTCAACACAAAATTGTAGCAATACGCAAAATCATCATTGATTGATGCTGAAAGCAATATTGGCCATTAGGAGGCCACCTCGTTTGGTATTACATCAACCAACAACAACAAAAACAACAACAACCAATAACAACAATAAGGGCAGTGTTTACAGTGTCAGAATAATCGAATGCATAAATGAGCTAACGAAAATTAAATGAATTGCAATTGAGCCGCCGAGGCGGTCGGTAAATGAATGAAATCTGATGAATTCATTAATTATGCATACATCATTAATTATGTGCGAGCTAAAGCATTGGCAACAACATAACTATGCCAACAACATAAACACGCACACATATATACGAGTATGTATATATGTATATTGTACACATACACATATATATAGATTAATTTATGTATTTATGTACAACAAATGTGAGCAATTTCGATGTGAACTAAATTATGGCGCATTGGTTTTTGGTCGCTTTGACTAATGTAATGGACCCGACGACGATGCGGTTTCGACTGACCATTGGATTAAATATTTGTTCGCCGAAAAATAAAAAATTTGCAGGAATGTGTCAAATCACGCAGAAGTGCGAGATTATGTTTGCACAAAATTATTTTGCAGGCAGTTTTTATTGGCGCATTTGCGGTCAATTTGATTGATGGCCGAAGGGCAAACACATTATTTGATTATTTGCATTGAATTTAAATTAATTAAGTCGGCGTCGATTAATAAAGTTGAATTAATGGCATCTGCTGTCAATTGCGTCCATGCAATCGCTGACAAAAGCGAGTCCTTGCGCGTCTTAAACTATGTCACAGAGCTGTCATTTCAGTCCGACACTCGTAATTCAATCAACATTCAATTAAATATTCACTCAATATTCTTTTCTTAATAATTGCGTTGTATTTGTGCAACACTTGGCATTGAGTATTCGAATTGTTGCGCTCTTAGACGCGACCGACCACTTACTAAGCGTCACATTTGCGCCGTTTACATTCTTCGCATGCAGTCAAAGTGATAAAACGAAATGAATTTGTCGTCGCTGTACGATAAAAAGTGTGCGGCATGAAATGTAAACGGAAAAAGAACTGTCAAATAAATTGGCAGCAAGCAGCTTTTTTTTTAGTTTCCTCTGCACGCTGTCATTTGGCGGTGTCAGCACGTCGGACGCTGATAACGCATTCGCATTTATCTTCATTTAAGAGCGACTTATTGGGTTCTCACTTCTCGGCACGCATTTTTAATTTTCTTGCTTGTAGCTCGCCGCTTGTAGCTTTCACACGTTCTGATAAGGAATGTTTCTGACGTGCCATTGTTGTTGTTGTTGCTATTGCATTATTATCTTATAAGTGGGGGTACGGTTGATTGCTATTGCCTATCGGCTTTGAGTTTTTGTTGTAATTGATTTTGCTGGAGTATTTTGCTGGAGTATTTGTTTCGAATGCATTGAGCGAGTTTTTGCCAGCAATGAGGCTAAAGATTAATCAACGATTTTTTTAAATTATTTTTTAGAAACCAAAGCGAAGAGATATTTAAACAAGTAGATAAAAAAAGTTGTATACAAAATTGAATGAGAAATAACCAAAGTCCATGAAAATGGAAAATATTTAAATTCAAATCTTTGGTTAATTGAAAAGTTTGTAAAAAAATGGTTTAAATCGTCAGTGGAGACGTCCTTCAAATTGTCAATAGAAACCTTTTAGATGGTTTGAAAGAAATCTATATTACTATTGGTTACACTGTGTTACAAAAGTTTTGATCCTTAAAAAAGTGAATATAGTCGTGAAACTAGAAGTCATTCATAGTAACCTGACATACTCAATTTTTCATTTTTGCATCCAATGTCCTTTTAAAAGGACTTTAAAATTTTAAGAACATACACATTTAAAAAAATACGATGAATATTTGGATATCAAATGAAGGAGGAAATCTGCCACCTTTTGAGTAAAATTTTGATTTCGCTTAAGGATCAGTAGTCAGTATCAAATATGTCAGTATTGTACTTTTAAAAATGTATCCTTCAATATCTTTGAAGTTTTTTAAGGAATCCTTTTAATCCCAAGAAAAATGAATTACAAGTGCCAATTCTCTCGACTTAATCATTTCGATAATCAAAAACTTTTAGCCTTTTGGTCTGTCAGAAGTCCTATAAATGAGAATGTCCTTGTCTTAGGAGCCATAAGGAAATTGCCAATAGATCTAACAGATTGCTTTTATAAATTTAGTCTAAAGTAATTGGTTATAACGAAAGTTGTTAACCAAAAAGTGTTGGACCCATAGTTGGTCTCTACTTTGAATAATCCTTCAACAGGTAGTGGCTTTAGTCAGCGAGGGAAACTGCAATTTAAAAGTATTCAACAGTATCTACGAAGTCTCCTACTTTTAGTGCAAAAGAAAACAATTAAAAGGAATTCAATTCTTATGCAAGAAAAGGGAATAATCCTGTTCTAGATGAGCTCTTCAAATATGTTAATTAGGACATTAGGCTACGAAGGTTGGGTTAGGTCAAATTGTAATACGACAGAACCAGCCCTGACAAGGGGGAATTCGCCGCGTTTTTACCGCCATTTTTGAGTACCCGAATTTTTTTGTTGTATATAATTTGATTAATACTTTCGTTTTTAGGAGGAGGGTGAAAGGGGGAGAGGACCTTGGGTGCCGGATTTTGGGGCTTGGTTTTTCTTTCCATGGCCGTACGTACGACTATCTAATCGAAGGTTATCATTAGGATTCTTATAGCAGAGATTTTTGTATTAAAATGACTGACCTCTAGTTTCACGCCTATATCAACATTTGGATGGGTCAGAAGTGCACCCGCTCGGTTTTATCTCTGTTGAGGCTTGATTACACGTAACGAGTAGAGTGACGAGACAGCAACTCGAACGAGTACTCGTTTCGTCTAAACAGTAAGGCGAGTTGTTGATTGAGTCAGTGACCGAGTAAAGTGGCGAGAGAGTCACTAGAATCACATTTTGTTTACTATGCCGAGTACTACTTTACCGTTATATATTTTTTCTTTTCGCAGCGATTTGCTGAATCGCTCGTCACATGCGGAATGCGTCACACACCACTTTTCGCTCGGTTGAGTTTAATTGCGCGAGTTGCTTAGTTCATTTTGTGCATTGTAAAACCGAACTGACTCGTCACGTGTGAAAATACGTTTGAACAACTTGTCGCTTTTGCTCGCCATCCCAATTCTCTCGGCCTAGTACCATTTTGATGTCTCGTCACTCTTGTTTGTAAGGAAGCGAGATCCCAAGTTATCGACTCTTATCCTATCCGTCTATATCGACGCTCACAGCTACAGCTACGATACGATACAACACGATACGATATGATACGACACGACACGACACACGATACGATACGATACGATACGATGCGATGCGATGCGATGCGATACGATACGAAACGATACGATATGATACGATACGATACGATGCGATACGGTACGATACGATACGATACGATGCGATGCGGTACGATACGATAGAAACGTTACGATACGATACGATACGATGCGATACGATACGATACAATACGATACGATACGATACGATACGATACGAAACGTTACGATACGAAACGTTACGATACGATACGATACGATACGATAGAATACGATACGATGCGATGCGATACGGTACGATACGATACAATACGATACGATCCGATACGATACGATACGATACGATTGGATTGGATTGGATTGGATTGGATTGGATTGGATTGGATTGGATTGGATTGGATTGGATTGGATTGGATTGGATTGGATTGGATTGGATTGGATTGGATTGGATTGGATTGGATTGGATTGGATTGGATTGGATTGGATTGGATTGGATTGGATTGGATTGGATTGGATTGGATTGGATTGGATTGGATTGGATTGGATTGGATTGGATTGGATTGGATTGGATTGGATTGGATTGGATTGGATTGGATTGGATTGGATTGGATTGGATTGGATTGGATTGGATTGGATTGGATTGGATTGGATTGGATTGGATTGGATTGGATTGGATTGGATTGGATTGGATTGGATTGGATTGGATTGGATTGGATTGGATTGGATTGGATTGGATTGGATTGGATTGGATTGGATTGGATTGGATTGGATTGGATTGGATTGGATTGGATTGGATTGGATTGGATTGGATTGGATTGGATTGGATTGGATTAGATTGGATTGGATTGGATTGGATTGGATTGGATTGGATTGGATTGGATGGATTAGATTGGATTGGATTGGATTGGATTGGATTGGATTGGATTGGATTGGATTGGATTGGATTGGATTGGATTGGATTGGATTGGATTGGATTGGATTGGATTGGATTGGATTGGATTGGATTGGATTGGATTGGATTGGATTGGATTGGATTGGATTGGATTGGATTGGATTGGATTGGATTGGATTGGATTGGATTGGATTGGATTGGATTGGATTGGATTGGATTGGATTGGATTGGATTGGATTGGATTGGATTGGATTGGATTGGATTGGATTGGATTGGATTGGATTGGATTGGATAGGGTAGTAGGTATTTACCGTCATTGGAGCATTGAAGCAACAGCGACCAATAACGTATTCTGTAAATTTCCTTGCTGAATTATTTAGATTGAAATCATTAGGAAATTCAAGTCCCTTGTTTAAAAAATTAGGACTGGATGTCGGAATATCATCACGGGGACCAACCAACCGATCCAACTTTCAAATGAACTACGTAAAAGAGCGGCTGCATGCAACGTTTGTGAAGCGTTGAAATTTTAACTCAACTAGCATTTTTTTCTTCAATGGCTCTAAAGTGTGTGTATGTGTGTGTATGCTTTGCATATTTTATGCATACTTAAGCACCAAGCGTCAAGTATGCTAAGTTCAGTATTTCATAAGAGAATCGCTTTGCATAGAGTAAGAAATGTAAAGTGATGGCAGAATGGTGGCTGCGTTTGTGTTACGCGCCATTGAGTGCGAAAAGTTTGAAGGCATAGAAATTGAATGAAAAAGGCGTTTTTGCTAATTAAGCGAAAACTTTCAAAGAAAATAGTTTTTTTTTCTATTTGAAATAGGAAACTAATAAAAGTTGCTGGCTTTAAGTGGACTGGGTTTAGGTGAAGGTGAGATATTTACAAAGTGCTAATTTGGCAAGGCTAACTTTAGTTAGATGAGCTTTAGGGGAACTAAATTTGGTGTGAATTAGTTGACAGTAGTGTGTGGAGGTTGAATTGTATCTGACAAGTTAAGGTTGAATTTTTATATCAGAAAGTTAGGACTGAACCAAAGTCCTAACGATTTTGTGAAAATTTTCTTTTCATATTTTTTTTTTGAAAAAGAACCTAACACAAATGTATAGCAGATTGCAGTAGTTGCAATTTTTAAAGATAGCCATGACTTATTAGTTGGAATAAAAAGGAGTTTCATAGAAGAAATACATTTTTGTGAAAATAATAATGCATTTTTTTAAATTTAATTAAAGGATTTAAAGGGTTAAATCCACACTTATGTAAACTTATGCAGTTGTTTTTGTTACTTTCATTTTTAATAGAGTTTAAGTTTAGTTCAAATGAAATTCTGACCATGCCCACTTTAAACATTTAATGCAAAAACAATCACAAAACTTTCTGAAAGACGAACTCAACTCAATTGTTGTTCTGCAATATGGACATATCAGCATTTTGAGAGAAATTTTGCGTTCGAATTGCTTAAACGAAATTACCGTTAGCGTGCATTTACCGTTAAGCAAACGGAATATAATTATTGATGGCTGCAATTGCCAAAGGCAGCAGAAATTGTAGCGCCAACAATAACGGCAGCCGAAAACAACAACAACAACAAGTGTAGCAATCAGCAGAACCACTTGAGCAACAACAACAACAACAGGTTGAACTTGATTTACAAGTTTCACAATTAACGGCCAATTGGCAATTACTCCAAACGGCATCCGGTCAGTGTGTGTGTGTGTGTTTGTATTTATTTATGAGTGTTTGAATGTTTATGTCTCTGCGTATTTTGCAGATACAGTCGAAACCGCTTAACTGCAAGTTGCTTAACTGAAAAATTCCCTTAACTGAAATATGAGTCCAGACAGGTCTTTTCGAACCGAAATTGGTCCGATTTTTTTACTATGGTCCGCTGGTTCGCTTAAACGAATTTCGGTCCGTTTTGTGATGTGAATGTCTTTTCATTAGTACACAAAATTTATCTAAAAAAATAAAATTGTAATTTAAAAATGAATTAACAGATAATGCAAATTTTTAATTTGGTCGGATTTGGTCGGAAGTTTGGTCGGAAAAAAATTTTTGAAGTGGCAACACTGAGTCGAGGTCTCATTTTTATTTGGCATTTTACCTGAAAACTAGTTCGATTAACTGAAACTTTTCATAACTGAAAAATTTTTTTTGTTTTTTGAATTTTTTGGATCCAAAACATAAATTTACATTATTTTAACTCCACTTAAATGAAAACAATTTTATGAAACATTTCATAATTTAAAAATACTGCGCTGCTATTATTTGACAGTCAGCTGATTTCATTAGTTGGCGCTGTTGGCTTTTGAAATTGCAACGACAATAAACAATTTTTGAATTAGAAAGTCGTCTCTTCTCACTAACGGGAGTTCGCCTAACTGAAAGGAATTTCACTGAACCTGAGTTCGCTTAACTGTAAACACCAGTTAACTGCAATTAAAAGGCCAGAAAAATTGACTTCAATTGACTTCCAGTTAAGGGGACTCGACTGTACACAAAGTGACTTGTTGTAGTTGTTGTTGTTGCTAAAGCTGTTTCTTCGAATACCGGGTATTAACATCATCATCATTATTGTTATTGTTGTTGTTTGCGTTGTAGTGATTTGTTGTTGTAGTATTCGTGAAATTGTACGCAAATATTTTGATTGGAAATTTTTACTGTCACACACACTGCCTGCAACATGATTTCTTTTTATTCCAACCAACACACACATTAAGACTTCTCTCCACTGACACGTCCGTTCGTCCGTCCGACTGTACATTTGTCGGTCTTTTCACTTTGCACTCGTTAATATTCACGTTACTGGTGGCAAGGTTCGGTGCTTAGCGAGAGCAGACGTTGTCAGCGTTGACGGTTGTGTGAATGGTTTCGCAGCAACATCCAAGTCAACGATAGCAACAACAACAAGGAAGAGTAGCAACAGCAATAACGGCATTGCTGAAGACGCTATCAACAACAAGTTGTTTACGCTTAAGCGCTTCAACATCTTTCACTGCTCGTCTGCGTGCCTCAGCTCCTGTCCGTCCGGTTGGTTGCCGCCACACTCAGCCGCAGCAGCAATAAAAATGCCTCCCGACCGAATGGCAGCCAGCATGAATTTCGCCAATGCTGCTGCCGCGAGCCGTCGAAGGAAAACCAGTGCGGCAAGTGGCAGTAGAAAGCACAGCAGGCGGAGGATGTGCCACTTTTTTGCCGCAGCACGCGGTGCGCCGCATCGCAGCCAAACGAAACGAAACCAAACCAAACTAAACCAAGTTGCGCTGCCAGTCCAGGCCAATCGGAGCCGAGGCATTGTCACATTTACGGCAGATTATGCTGAAATGACGATTACTTAGCGCAACAACGGGGCGCAGCTGGCTGCCACAGACCAGATGCTGCCAGGCCGTTGTTGCTGCTAATGTGTGTGTGTGTGTGTGTCGAGTCAAAAAGCAGCGCATGTAAAGAAAGTTTCGCAAATACTTTAACGGCAACGAGTTTTGGCGAAATTGTGTCGACAACGCGCAATGAAAGCAAATTCGTGGTGCGAATTTAATAGCAAACAGGATGTGCCGCATCTCAGGCATTCGGTCCATTTAATGAAAGAACGGAAATAGCAACAGAAAATGCTTCAGATATTTATTGGCCATTACGTGCTCCGCCATAACAAAATAATTAAATACAAAAGAATAAAAATGAAGGAAATCATCCGAACGTGACACAATAATTTTCACAATAAATTTTAGTTTAGTTGAAATTGCAGAGAAACAAGAGCCCAGAATAGGTGAGAAATAATGAGAATTGAGTGCAGTCAAGTGCGATATTTTGCAGTAAAAACATCTGCGCTGTTGCAAAGCCATCTGCAGTTCGTATTAGTATGAATTGATGTACAAATTTTGACATCGGCATTGTCAAAACGACGATTTTGATCAATCAAAGTTAATGAAGCAGCTGAACTTTTAAACATGAAGAAAATAATTACATTTGAAATAAATAATGAAATTAATTGTAAACTTAATTTTCAGCTTTGTGGTTACAGAGTAGTGTTGCCAGATACCTGAAATGACTCTCCTAAATCTTAAAAAACATACTGAAATTCTCTCCAAAAAATAAAAAAATTCCTAAAATTTTTTTTAAAAATTTGCGTTATTTTATTGAAATTAAACTTCTCATAATTATATATATATATTTTTTTTATATAATATCATTTTTTTTAATGCTGCTTTTTCCTTTTCATTTTCAGCTTAACAACAAAAACTAAAAAAAAAACAAATGAATTAAACAAAAAGTGCAATTTTTGGCCGGATTTCATTGTGACAGCACTAAGTGCGAACGAGATAGAACGAATTACAGTTTATAAGCTTACAAATTTTTAACACAAAAGGATGCTTTGACTATTAAAATTGTTGCCAAAATATGTTTTGTTGCCAGTGTTCCCAATACATCACACTTCGTTATTCAAAAATTTCCCAAAAATCCACTAAGGATCCGAAAAATCCCTTAACATAAAATATAAATCTCCTAACAGAATGAAAGTAATGAATAGCTTAACCCTTGTAAACACAAACTCAAATAAATCGTCACAGAATCAACAATTTTAACAATCGACGATGTTAGACAAATTTTTGCACTTCTTTCGAACTGTGATTGTTAAGAAAATTCAGCTAAATAAACGAACATCATTCGATGAAGTTGGAGCTTAATCGATAAGAAATTTTAATGCTGATATCTACAGAACACTTAGGCCAAGTCAATTTCGAAGCCGAATTGTAGGAAATGAATTTTGAATCATTGAATTTTGTTCAAGACGTTTCGATTAAATTATAGAATACAAATTGAGAAGATTACAGAGCTGATTCCAAAGTCACGAAAGTGTCTGTCATATGAGCAAATCAGAAAGAGACCCAACATAGACTTTGGTAAACAGTTCATCCATCAAGAGACCATTACGAACTGAATGGGTGAGAAAGGACTTGACAAACAGCGGAGGCCTCTTAATCTGAACGGAAGGATTCAAAATGGAATGTGGGTGCTGATGTCTACTTCAGAGAACTGAGATTTAATCAGTCCATTCGACTTTTGAATAGATCCAGTGTGTTCCAGGAAGAGGTACTGGCGATTGAGGAAGCTTGCAGTTTGACTGTAACATAGATCAACTTCTACGAAAGAATTACCACCTTTTTAGATCTTTTTGACAGTCATGAGATCCCAAAGGCACTGAACTCATCGATTAGTATCTCCAAACTTGTTTGAAATTGCATGAAAGTCCTGCTGGAACTAGCACGCTGATCGACAGTTATCTATAGATAACGGTTTTTTAAAAGCTTACGTTCAGTATTGAAAATTAAAGAAAAACAACGATTTGATTTCCATGGAGAAAGCTTTATCGTTAGGAATCAAGTTCTGTCAGGTCACTTTGTAACATGCACTCACGCAGGGAGGTTCCATTTTGAACGAAGAAGACGAAGAAAACACAACTGGAAAGAATGTACTTTTCCCCAGATTGATGTTCTAACTGTTTATTGGCAATTAAGTTGGGAAGATTTTCAAACGATTTCTATTGAACTTCACCTTCTATGGACTTGTCTTGCAATATCTAGAAGAAGAAAGACTCACCTGGCAACATCTTCTTAGACAATCTAGGGGATTTAGGAGAAAGAACTACTCACAGTCAACGAGGCTTTGTAAGGAGCTTTTACCGATTCAGTGAGTGAGCGAACTTAAGTTCGATTGATTATGGTATCACTTTTATAATCCATTTGAGAAGAGCCATATCTATAGAAACCTACTTATTTACCTACCTTTTTAAGAATCAGCAATGACCATTAGACATGATTTAGTGTTGTATGGGGATTCCTAATAATGGGTTCTCGATGCTGAAGAATCCCTCATTATATGCAGTTTGGTGAAATAGTACATGAGCCAAAAAATCGAGATCAAAGTTCACAAAAAGCTAGTATATTCGACAAATTGCTCTACAGCTGCTCGGAAGTTGCTGTTAGAGGGTTAAAATCTATGACTGACCCCCACTAGTTTTCTCTATTGAAAATTTTTTTCAAAGAAACTTACCCCCTATCTCCAACCCTTAATGGAGCTCCCATACAAAATGATGGTTTTTATAAAATAGGCTCCAACTGCTCCCAGATTGCTCCCAGATGTATCAAATGTAAGACGGACACTAATTTATTTTCTCTTCTGAATCTTTCTTTTAGATATACCTGCTCGCTATCTTCAACTCTTAAGGGGGCTGCTATACAAAACTGGCCTTTTTCTATGGAATTGTGTCCTCACTTGTAAATGTAGTTGTAAAGTATGTAATAAAACATCATATCTCGTAAACTACTAAACCGATTTGAATGATATATTCCGCGATCTGCAACATTCTTGAGAACAAAAAATACAAAATTAATTAAGGCTCAAAAATTCACCACCAGAGGGCGTCTCCCATATAATCGGAGTTGTGTGGTGGTTAACTTTTGGGTTTCTACGAAGCAATAATCAAAATGTATTATCGAAACCCCATTTCGACATAAAATAAGAGGTTTTTCATTATAGAAATCGAAAAATCGTGCACTAAATCATGTCTGACCATACAAATTAGTGCTTTTTTGCTGTCAATATTTGTTGTATTACTTTTACAAGAGCAATGGACAGTGATTCATAGAGTCATAAGTTCGAATACCGCAAAGTTATGTTAAAAACATAAATTAGAAACAATAAAAAAAAATTTATAAAAATTAACTAATTAAGCAAAATATGAACGTTAAATAAGTTTGTTGACTGATTTTTCTAGCAAACGGAAAATCTATGAGATTTGAATGAAGAAGCTGTCAAGTTTTGATTTGGAATAAATATAAGTTCTTCATTTAAGTCTTCCACTTGGAGCAGCTTTTCATCGCCCAGCTTTCAGTAGAAGGAGGCTTCAAACTAAAGAACAACCGTTACTATGAAACCTCGCGGAGATATCCTATATAGATGTTAAAGACCTGCTTTTGAACCTAAAGTAACCTAATCTTAGTGAAGGCTGCCTACTTCTTCTCCTATGTAGAGAATAGGATCTATCCAGCCATTTTAACCTAACCTAAGTCTTCCACTTAAAATTGAAAACTTTTTAAAGCAAAACCTTTCAAAGCAAAAGTTACCTTTCTGGGTCTTTTTCTTACATTTTTGCTAGAAAATCTACTTAAACCACATTGCGAAATACTTTAAAATATTTTCTTTAATGCCAAAAGCGATTTGCCTTAAATGCACTATTTGCCTCGAGCGGCTTAGGTAGATAAAGTTACAACGTTTCTGCTAAGCCACCAACACAATGTTCCAACCAAACTGCTGCACATTAATGTGTGCTAGTAGCTAAAACCAAAAGAAGAAACTAAAAAAATATAAAAAAATGTTTAAACACAAATAACACAAAATAGCAGCAAAGGAAAACAAAAAGCGCGCTTAACCTAATAAAAGTATGTGAGGGCATTTAAAATAGCTACTTGTAGCATAAAAACAGTGCACAAAGAATCCTAAACACACACACATACATAGCTACACAGCTGTGGGCGAACCGCAACACACGCACACACACACACTCGCTCACTCACACATACATCAACCAACGTCATTTGCAGTTGCACGCGAGCTATGCTGAAGGCACTGGAAATTGCCAGAGGACGGGCAGCGCAACGAACGAAAAATTGCTAGAATCATGTTACAGTTGCCACCCACAAGTCCCAATGTGATTATACAACAACAAGGTGAAGGTTCTTTAATGCAAGTTTGGTCGCACGCGCTGCGGAACGCGAACGCGCCAGTGCTGGTAGCAACAAATGCAATGCGAGCTCGACGCGCGTTGAACTGATGCGAACCGGTGTTGATTGGAAACATTCTTTTGCAGCGTTGCGTTGCACTGAAGTGCGTCGCTCAAAATGCTTTCCGCGACAGTAACAATGCAACATTGTTGCCAGTGATTTTGTTTTAAATAAAAAAAAAAATTCGTCAAGCGTGCTTGATTGAAATGCATGGCGCAGTGTTGCCAACAGCCAGTGGCATTTAATCGATACGCTGTGCTTTTTTCGGATGCCAAAGCAAGCCAAGAGACAGTGGCAATACACGGCAAGCAGATTATGCAAACGTCGTACGTGCTAATGTGACCGTTTGCGCGTGCAACTAAATAAGCGATCAGTGTATTCTTCACCATTCTATGCCAACTGATTTGCACTAAATTTGCACTAATTGCATTGCATGAATAATTCATGAGGTGCTCGTTGCTCGCCACACACACACACACACAAATGCATCCAACGCTCATTGACTGAATCTTACAGTGGATCGAGTCTAAGCGCCGTGCAGCGCGCAATTGCAGCTTAGTGAACTGAAAACGGTGCAATTTTCACGTTAAGTTGCTGCCACACTGCAACTTGCTTGTCGTTGCGTTTTATCCTTACGCGGTGGCGAAAGTGCATTGCCGATAAAAAATCAACTTATTTCAAGGCAATGGGAAAAGTTTCGTTTTCAATTAAAGCGCCGCGGCAAACGAAGCGCAGCAGCGGCATTCAACAAAATAAAAAAAATTTAACGACTTTTGAATAAGTAAAGTGAACTAAATCGTAAACTATTTTAATGTATGCAATTAAAAAATAAAATTTATAATTTTCTAAAATCAATGACACTTGTCATGTCATATTTGTTCAGTAATTGACAAATTGATTACTTAAGCAATTGTCACTAATTATTTCTTAACTTTAATTAGGTCTCAGAATGACAGTAAATGTTTCTAAATTTTAATAGTACCGCTGCTTATTCGAGAATGAGAATTGGCCGAACATGGCGTATGAGTAACATTCTTCTTTTAAATAACATTCTTCTAAGTAACGTCCCTTATAAATTTTCATCACTCATACGCCGCATAGTACCACTGCTTACTCGAGCATGAGCATGGGGGTAACATGGCGTATGAGTAACATTCTGCTTCAAAATAACATTCTTGTAAGTAACGTCCCTTATAAAGTTTAATCATTCATACGCCGCATAGTACCGCTGCTTATTCGAGCATGCGAATTGGCCTAACATGGCGTATGAGTAACATTGATTTCTGAATTTGATTTCCAAACTGAAAAGCGTTGAAACGTAGATTTTTTGCTTAATGGATTCTTCTAGTCTAGAGAAGAATATTTGTGGAAATTTTTATACATTTTTTAATTTTTAAACAAATTTTTTGTATATGTATAATATTTTATTCTTATACTTAGTGTCTTCAGTCATGTAAAAAAATTAAAACATTAATTAAAAAAGTATTTATAATACAAACTTTACGGAACTGCAAACTACGGTGGGACCAAGAAGTTGGCAATGAGTAATAAACTTTTGATGAATTATAACTGCCAGCTGATTTGGCATAATACTGTAATATTTCATTTGAAGTTTCATAGCAAGCAGCCAAAAATGGAAACAAGAAAACGCAAACTTAATGACAAACAAAAAAGAAAAAACAAAATAGAACAACAAACTGCAATCTCCAACACCATCGAACTAAGAGATGTGGTTTGCCATGCTTTAGGATTTTCGGTGTAAGTTTAAGGCCGGGGGGAATATTTATTGAATGCCAAATAGAGAGAAAAATATATAAAAAATATATAAAAAAATATATATTCGTTAGAATATGGCGATATGTATATCAAATGAAAGAGGAAAGGCTCAAGAATTTAAATACAATTAATTTTTTATCTATTTGTAAAAAAAGGATATGAAAAAGGTCCTCGAATTATAACTGAAATAGAAATAGCGATAGAAGTAGATGAGTGTTTTTCATCAGCCCGAGCTAGGAATCGAACCTAGGGCCTCTGGTGTGAGAAACCAGCGCATGAACTATCAAGGCCGGCCTGTCTACTAACCTCTAAATCATTCCAGATCCAAAGGAATGGCTCGCATCATTAGGCACTGTTTCGTATATAAACAAGTAAACTACTGCAATTTCCAATACAAATGTTTGTAAGCAATTTTCTTCTACGATTTTTTTTAGCCACAAATTTCGCACTTCCATCAAACACCAAAATTTGATTAATCCCAATATGGCACCGGTCGACCATTGCCAAAATTAAAATGCAACGTGCATATCTCAACCAAATTGTATGCCCCATAAACAAATAGAACCACAACTATTGATTTTCCAGCCACTAACAAGGCAGCGTGACCGGCGTATTGGAGCACAAATTCTGTGTCCTTGATTGCTTTCAAGGTTATTTTCATTTTAGCAAAATTTGCATTCGCCATTTAGCGCAGGTCGAGCAGTAAAAAAATGTGGCGCATAAAAACAAAAATCAATGATTCATTTGCATATGTTTCGAGAGCGTTTAAGGCAGCGTAGAGGCGTGAATTGACGTAACATTTGCACTCGAACTTGGACTCAGTGGATAGCTGTATGTGGCTTTGAAGCATAGTTGGGCGCATCAACGTGGCGAAACCACCAACCAACAATGTTGTTTGAACTTGTTTGAACAAGAGGAGAGGTGAGGGGAGTTGATATGACAGGCGCAATGTTGACTGCTGCGGTATTTACGTGTATTTGTGTAGCCAAGTTTAAAGGAAGTGTGCTAAATAAACAGCAACAACAACAACAACAAAGGTCTGAACTTTAAGTTGGCCATGGATGGCAAGCAGGAAACGGCTATTGGCCTGCAGCCAAGACAGGCAGCTGCAGTGCTTTGCGTTGAATTCCAGCAAAACGCACACTTACGGAAAACACTTTGCAATTTAGTGCAGCAACTATTTATAGTTATTTGTAGTACTACAATGTACGCAGACACACACACATTTCACAGTCAGTGGAAACATTTTCAAATTAAATAAACTCTACTCGCACTGGCTGCTGTGTGTGTGTGTGTGTGCTTAAAAATGTTGGCAAATAAATTGCACAGCAAGTGCAAAAACATCCAAAGTAGGCGGCGTTAATGTGCCTTTGGGCCATTAGGAGAACGAAAAGAAATATGTAATTGTAAAGAGTCGACTGAGTAATAAACTTACTGAACTGTTTTGTAAATGAAACTAGCTGACTCGGCGAACTTCGTCTCGTACAACATTTTTTTTTTAAATATTGAAATATGCGAGATGTAGAATCTATGGCGATGCAAATTGACAAAGAAAGCAACGGTGCCACGCCCCCTTGTTCAATACCCGCACAATGCCCTCTGTTGAAAGGAAAAATGGTAGGTTCGTAATTAGTTTCTGTGTACTGTGCGACTTATAGATCGGCAAAATATTTAAGTCACAAAAAATATGCCATGCCCCTTGTCCAACGCCCATCAAATCTTACCAGTAGAATGACTCATCTATGGGACGACAGGGTACTAAATTTCAGTATTGCACGACTTACAGTTTTGAAGATATTCCATTATTCAGATTTGGCTTGTATGGGTGGTGCCACGCCCCCTCGTCCAACACTCAATTAAGATTTGAATAAATGGTAGGTTCGTACTTAATTTCATTGCTGTGCGACTTATAGTTCAGTGGAATATTTGGGTCACAAAAAAGTGCCACGCCCCTTGTTCAATGTGCATCAAATGTTACCAGTAGAGTGACTCATATATGGGACGACGCTATACTAAATTTCAATGCTGTGTACCTTACAATTACGAATAAATTCCATTATTAAGATTTGGCTTGTATGGGTGGTGCCACGCCCCCTCGTCCAATATCCGCGCCATTCTCTCAGTCGAAGGACATGACTAACTAGAAAGTTCGTAGTGAATTTAATTGATGTGCGACTTATGGTTCCAAAATTATTGTCTGAAAATTATCAAAATTCACGGTCAAACATGGCAAGGATTTTCCAACTTTTCCAATAGATTTTCTGGATTTTTCTTTTCGCACGAACCTGAACTGACTGAATACGAGTCCAATAAAAAAAACCGCTTACACACATACATCCACTGTCTTTTATATATGTATATAGATTATTGGCTTTTGGGCACATTTCTACACTAAAAACAATAAAAACGGCATAAAGAACAACAACAACAATAAGAACAACAAACACTTTTCAAAACGTTGTGTAAGCATTTGTTTTTATTGTCAACATTCATACTCGTAGCAGCCAGCGGGCCATGATTTCTCCCTCACCACTGGCACTTCATGGCGTATACGCAACATTTCAGCTGCACATCACGAGCGCACAAATGCCAACACACATCGCTGCGTCGAGCATTTGACATTTGGAATTTTCATGTTTGCCGAACAAACGTGACTTTTTGTCATTAAGTGTTGTCACTTTAAACTGTCGCAAGCGACAAAGCTTAATGTGCTGCACGTCACGTTTAGGCAATAACGCACTTAATACGCGCCCGCATGTGTACGCCTGATGCGCTCGCACTGTGCTGCTGTGACATGTGACATGTGGCCCGACAAACATATGTACGCTGACAAGCGATATAAATATGTTATAGCTAAAGCGACAAAAAAGCATTAACAAAAACTTAATAACCGACGAAGAACATCGAAAGGCGGTGTGTGCAAGTACAGAAAAAAAGCACTTGACACATTGCAGAAGTTACGGATGACATTTCCACATACACACACACAAACATATACATGTATATTAGTACTTTTTTAGTACGATTTGAAGCTAATAAGCTAAATTTGATTCTAATATTACTTTTTCACAGACTTTTCTTCCTTTCTTTTGCTTGAAATAATTTCAAGTAAAAATGAATTGTTCAATGAAAAACAACGTAATTTCCTACATCAGCATAGCTTCTGCTGCCTTAAAGCAGCTTATGGATTTGAGTGCTAAACACTCTCAAACACCAAGGCAACACAAAGCCTTTAACTTTAACCTCATAAAAGCTGCATTATGCAAACAAGCAAAGTGCGTAACTGGCTAAATGTGAGCTGGGTTTAAGCTGCTTTGCTGTGCTCTTTTACAAATTAGACCCGTCCATAAATAAGTTCAACTCAAAACCTATGTACAGTACGAGTACATCGGGTATTTTCCACTTAGAACCAATTTTTTTTATTT